>CABFWB010002726.1:83053-98215 GCA_902151455.1 Timema bartmani | reverse complement strand
TTCCTAATCCATTAGCGTAATTAGTACTTAAGCGTATAACCCGAACGGGTAGTAAGACGCGGTGCTAAATAAAATAAAAATAAAATACTAGCTATAGGTATTCATGGAATATGCCAGTAGCTACAGGATATCAACGCTAAACAGCCCGCTTCGGTGGCCGCATGGTCCAACTTACTACTCTCGCAGTAGAGAGGCTTCCGATGACGGGGAAATCGAGGTCGGGTGTACTGAGGATGGTTTTTCTTAAATGTTTTCCCCACTCTCCCTTTCCACGCAAATGCGGGTACACTTCCTATAAATATAACCGTCCTAATCCCTAAAACCATTAGCATAATTAGTACATAAGTGTATAACCCGAACGGATATTAAGATGTGGTGGTAAAAACAGTTTAAAGCTGTAGTCGGGTGACAAACATTACACCCAACTGCTTTATAGTCGTTCCATGGTCGGGTAACAAAATTACACCTAACCGCATTAAAGTTGAGGTGAAATTATTTAAAATTGAATCAAAAAAGTTGTTTTGTGGCTTGGTGTCACTCACAAATGTTATTTTGTCTGTCATGTATACTACGTTATAAACAACAAATAGAACTATTTTTTAGTAAACTTTATTGTGTCAATACAATTTTGTCCCCCCTTTTTTTATGATTTTTGCTACGCTTCCAACCACAAAATAAAGTCTATATAATTCCTTTACCTTTGCTTAAAATTGTTATATCAAGTCAAGGTCTTTATAATTGTATTCGATGTAATTTTTTGAGACTTTTACGAAATTTAATCTCTTGAATGAGGCTACCATAGGTTTCAAGAACTTGAGCATTCCATCTCAAATTAAAACTTTTCCTTATGAATTTTATTATATCATCCATATGATTATTAAGGTGGGATGGAACGGGAGGCGAGAAAAGGCCAGTGTTTTTGCAGTTTTTATGGTAAAACTGTTTGTCTGAAATAATTAGGAACAAAGAGTTTAATTTTATTCACATGGTGATATCAACAGTTGTCGAATATCTGTCAAGGCTGTCCTGGAATTTAATGACAACTTTTTGTCTATATTCAAATGTTTTTCATCTAATGCCGCTACGCTCATGACAGGTATTCAACAACTGTTGTTACCACCATGTGACGAAAATTAGACTCTTTGCTTCTACTAGAAAAATATTTGGTTTATTTTAGCCAAAAAAGTGTTTTGCCTCAAAAACTGCAAAAACCTTCCACCCAACCAATTCCTAGCTATACGATAAAACACAATCCTGTATGTGTGAATGCAACTTAAGTGTAAGCTGCCTTAGGTTAAGTTGTCTGACTATTAAAAAAGTACATTCTGCTTACCATGAAATGTAGCAAGTAGTTTTACCTTAACCGACTTCACCATGCTCTTATCTTATAAATGGCGTGATTAAGCTTACCTTACATGTTTACACTATGGTGCAATTTACAAGATAGGGCCTTAGTGTACATATTTGGAAGTATCCCATTATAGTAAAATAATTTCTAAATATTTGTTTAAAATAATAATCTCGTATAAATTGAGCATTGCATGTGGTGAGTCAGACATCTTATGTCTCAATCAATTTTCAGACTGAAGCGTAAATTTTATGTAACTTTTAAAAATGTTCATAAAACATAACAATTTTGGAGAAAAAACTCAGATTAAACATAGCTATTAAGTAGTTCTTTTATGTCTAGCTTTTAATTAAATATACATTCTTTAAAATTTAATTTTCAGCAAAAATTATATAACCAACTAAAAGTTGTATTCATATGTACGTAGGTAATTTTAATTTGGTATACAATTTTTCTCTTTTTCTTTTATGAATGTGTGTAATGTGTGTATTAATTATGAAATGTCGGGTCCCCGGTTATAATGTGTTATTAGATGGGTTGGGGTGGCGGGGAAGGACTTAAAAGGGGATTAGGGGTGGTAGAAAGAAGAGGGGGGCTAAGCACCCCTTTAAACTCCCTCTTTTTCCCGGGGACCCCCCTTGTAATTTTGATAATGGACTCGGCACGGTATGTCACTCCCCCCTTCCCATCACACTTCTAAACTTCACCCGGGGATGTTGACGGCAAAGATTAAGTGCTGAAAGGAAGTATCACTTAAAGTCTGAATATAAGAATTGTATATGGCAGCACTGAGACGGTGCTGCTTTCTAGCGGAGATAATATAGCTACATGAAAATATGAAACACTCTCACCTTAATTTAACGAGACGTATGTGGTAAATTTTTTGATGAGAGGTTTGTTTAAAAATTTGTAACTAATTATTTATTTAATTTTTGGTATTTGGCATGCACTTTCTGAACCAACTAATTATATCAGCCTCCACAAATCTATTATATTATGAATTGGAACTGGATTGAATATTTTAAAATGAAAATAATTTGAAATGAATTCTAATCTTTGCTTATTAGCTCAAATAGAATCTGAATCTAGCAGGCCTACATTTAAATTTAAAAGTTTAGAGCCTAACCTGAACCTCTACATATCAACTCAAAATGAATCCAAATATAATATTGTATAATTAAATGTTATCAAATCCAAATCGAATAGTGTATATATTAATTAATTCCATTAATATCACGCAATTTGTAAGTTTCTATGATCAAGTCAAATTATGAATCTATCTTTAAAAGTTCAAAAGTTTGACTTTCAGGTTTGAATTTCGAATTCACTTATATCTAATTCTAATCCAAATCTGAGATATATTTGAATTTGAAATTTAAAATCCGATTTTAATCTTTTAAATGTTAAGATTCAGAATTTCAAATATAATTACAATTCTATCAAGAGTCTGATTCAAAATATTGAAGCATCTAGCGGGATTAAATGATACATTGTTATTTCATAATCACTCCTATTACTGGGCATATGGACCAACATTCATACTCATCTATTTTGGTTTTCAGGTGATGAGGAGGCCGGTTTAAAAAAAATTCAATACCGGGTGCACTGAGGGATAGTTTATCTAAAGAGTTCCCCACGCTTCCTCTGCGCAAATGCCTGTATATTTCCTCTTAATTCTACCTTCTTCATTCTTACACCACCATCGCAGTTAAATGAGGGTAGTAAAACGCGAGGCAGAAATATTTAAATGATAATTTAATCAATCAATTACATACAATATTGTACACTGCCAACAATCGGTCTAATATCACTCTGGCTTTGATTAAAGGTATCTCCGATAACCCAAAAACTCAGGCGTAAATGTTGTTTGGAGACTGACTCAAGCAGAATATTATAGCTCCCTCACTAAGCTAAGTGGTCAAACCATCAGCGTCAAAAGCCAAAATACCAGGTTCAAGATTAACTTTTAAATTTTCTCTTTATCCACCAATTTATCTTTCAATATATACACCCATTTATCCGTACAGCCATCTATTTGTCAATCCCTTTATTCGTCAATTCATCTACCCATCTATACTTACATCTGTCAAATTATTTATTTATTTATCCATCTCTCTTTAAGTATTTATCAATATCCATTTATTCCTATATTTCTATCCGTTTATCTATCTATCTATCTATCCATCCATCCATCTATTCCTTGACTAGGCTTGTAACCGTGTCGTGAATGTAGTAGTGTGACATGTCATACACTCACTGTTCCTTGACAAAACTTGGGAACGTGTCATAAATATAGTAGTGTGACAAGTCCTATACTCGCTGTTCCTTGACAAAACTTGGAAACGCGTCGTGAATATAGTGGTGTGACAAGTCCTATACTCGCTGTTTCCTTGACAAGACTTGGAAACGTGTCGTGAATATAGTAGTGTGACAAGTCCTATACTCGCTGTTCCTTGACAAGACTTGGGAAACTTCCTAGTGCAGGGCATTTTTGTGTTGAAGTGTGGTAGAGGTGAGGGGGCTAAAGGGGGCCTGCGGATGCCGTACACGCGGTAAGGGTCCGGGCTGTGAATGGAAGGAAAGAGGCGCAGTCAAATTTAAACAAAGTAACGTATCATGATTGCAAATTGTCTCGATAATTTAACAATATTTCTTTAGGTAACCTGGTGGTCTAGGCGTAAGGTGTCAGACTTCTGTACTAGGGATCCGGGTGTTCAATCCTCGGTCCCGGCACAGACTTATCTGATTGCCAAACCCTTCCTTCACCTCTGACAAGACGTGTATTAATCACATCTTATGAGTGTGAGGAATGCCAGGCCTCCACCGTGGTTCAGATCCCACGTTAAGATGTAGGTCCTTCATTTCATCTCACAATCACCCTACCATTACACATTAGCGTACGTGCGTACAGCCCGTACGGGTAGTAAGATGCGGTGCTAATAATCTTACAACAATATTTTATTTAAAAGTTTTTGTATTTTTATATTTATACTAACAAAATTAAAAGTGTTTCTGTCTGTCATGAGCGTTGCACGTTAGTAAAGGTTTAAAATGTAAGAATTAGTAGCTCCTGTGCACAAAAAATGTGCATTTTGAGGCTGAAATTTTAAAATAATGGTTTGATTGTTTAAATCAATTAAAAACTGAAGAAATGAAGATATTTTAACGCCGCGAGATAAATTTAATACTACACTTCATACAGCTGTGCAATGCGGGCTGTGGTAGCCCGTGTGCACAAACATATTTTGCACCTTGAAGCTAGAATAATACATTTTTTATTAGTTTATTCTTTTCTTGAGATTTTTTACGTCTTTTTTTAAACCTTTTTACCCTAAAATATTGTTCTCGGGCAAAGCTGGGTACTTAATGCTAGTTTGTAATAATGATTGTGCCATAGCTTTTAAAAATAATAGTGTCTCAGAAACAAATTTGACTCATATTTCTAAATTTCACAATAAGTTATAACACTCGAGTTGGTTTATGTGTTAAAATGTTTTCTTCTAGGCTATGTTAGTTTGTAAATCATCTATTAATGTCGATTTCTGTTTCTAAAAGGTGTGGAAAATATGTTAGCTTTATATATATATATATATAGTCAAATATTTTTATTACTCCACTGCGTCTTACTTCCCTTCTGAGATGTCCACCTTAAATTACACTTGTAAGGTATAGATGAAGGGGTACGGTAGAATTTAAAAAAAGCGTACCCACATTTGCGTGGAGGGAGATTAGTAAACAATTTTGTAAAATCTATTTTCAGTGCATCCATCCTGTATTTTAACTCCAACCTCCCAGACTCTTATTTAATGCGAGTCTAACGCCTTAGAACAAAGTTTCTCAAAATCTTGGGGATGAAAGACAACCTGGAATAGAGAAAAGGGGGCTGTGTTTAAATTGTTATACAGGAAAACATTATTTTTAGGTAATTCTTTTTAACAACTATAAATACAAGACAAAATTTGATCAATTTAATGAAATTTTGAACAAAACTATCATATAATTGCATTGAATAAGTAAGTAATAGTTTTTGGATTATTTTGTAACACTAAGCCTCATTTTTGATAAAAGATAATTTTAGGATTTGTTGACTTAAGGTTAGTACAGAGGTTTTTTTTTTATAGTTTGCGAATACCAAGGAAAGAAATATACCATAGTTTGAATAATTCATATTTAATCTTGCACATTTCAAATTTTTGTTTCATATGTGATCATTCATTTTTACTAATAAACTTTCTAGTACCCTGCGGACCATTTGATAGGCCACCATGGATCACACTTTGAGAAACTTTCCTAAGAACTGGTGTGGGATAAATAAAATATATTAATATCAGAGATATTTAGAAATATAAATTTCTTACAATTTTCAAGTTGAGCTCTATATTGAAAAACTCCCGTTTCTTTAAAGCTTAAATCTCGGATAGATAACAAAATTAACTCTTCATGGAGCCCACTTTGGTGATCGAACGTCTAAGGCGTCACCCTCGAAATAGTCTGGACTGCTGCTGATGATGTTAATATTGGGTTCGAATCCCGTTCGTGTGTACTGAAGTTTTCCCCTTGGTCTCCCACTCAACATCCACACAAATTCTAGTAAATTTCCTCTACATTCTACATGCCTCATGCTTAGCAAATTTGTGCAAGTATGCGGATAGCCTCAGACCAAATGCATGGACAGAAGAAAGTCTAATTTTTCTCAACTTTGAATTTAAGAAAAACTTTGTTTTACAATATTTAAAAAAAAACAATAGCTTAGTTGTAGGGTGGTTTTCTATTTGTCGTGTTTAAGGTGGGGATGTAGGGGACAAGGGAAAAGGGCAGTGCTTTTTTTCAGTTTTTATAGCAAAATAAATATTTAGCCAAAATAAATAAAATGTTACTCAAGTAGAAACATGGATTAATTTTCTTCACATGGTGATATCAACAGTTGTTGAATATCTGTCCTAGGCATAGTGGCATTAGATAATCAACATTTTAATTGAACAGAAAAAGTTGTGATTAAGTTCCAGGACACTCTTGACAGATATTCAAGAAATGTTGAGGTCACCATGTGAAGAAAATTAATCTCTATTTTTCTACTCAAGCAATATCATATTTATTTTGGCAAAAAAAGTTTTTCTCTTAAAACTGTAAAATCACTTACCTCTTATCACGTCCTCTACATCCCCACATTAAATGGTTTACCTAACATAATAGTCAAATTTCAAGACACAAGATATAAGATACCTGTATGTATATGAGAGTTTTATTTCACAAGTACTCGTACTAGTGGTAACACCATCTTAATGCCAAGTTCATTCATTCAGTCTGGTTTGTCAGTGACGGGAAGGTCATGGTTTCAAATACCAGCTGGGAATGCCAAGGTTTTTTCCTTCCTAAATGGTCTCCTAAATCTGACTCTGCCTTTCTTAGCCTTACAAGCGAAACTAAATAAATATATATATATATACACACAGGATGTTCCGTAACATGTGGGACACACTTTAGCGTTGGACAGGTTTACGAAGACCATGAAAAGATTAACATAAACACGCGTTCCATTTGAACTTGTTTCCAAGATAGTTATGTTTATACTCCAGTAATGTGAAGCTGCTTAACATTATAGAGAGTGCTTGAAATAGCCACCTTAGGCCTGAATGCAAACCTGCATTTGTCGTGTCGTAGAATGGCGCACTCTTTCAAAAATACCAGGTGTTTATAATAACCAGGAAAAACAATAATCCATACAAAATACCCAGTCAACAGTTTGAGAAGTACCGGGTATGGTATACAAACAGTTTGGTGGAATCATTTGGCTGTAACTCGCTTCGGTGCCGTAGTTGGCTAAAGCGCCAGTTTCGTGTTGAGCTAGACTGCCGAGGATGGGGAGATCGAGGTTCGAATCTCGCTCGGGTGAACTAGGGGCGGTTTTCCTAAATGGCTTTACACTCACCTTCCACGAAAATGCGGGTTCACTTCCTCTATATTCAACTTTCCCAATTCCTAACCCACTAGCGTAATTAATACTTAAGCATATAACCCGAACGGGTAGTAAGACGCGGTGCTAAATAATATTATTACACTTGGCTGTAACTCGGAAACAAGGTCAAATGGGACACACCTTTATATAAACTGTTTTAATTGTTTTTGTGTCTTCAATTCACCTCTTACGCGTTATGATTCACCCTGTGCGTTTAGTTCACATTGAGGGGGATAGGTGAGGGGAAGGAGGAGAGTCGTAAATCAGGGTGTGAGACCAGTATCATATTAAGAATAAAGTTGTTTTAAAGACTCCGTGTTGTTTGAGCCCTGGGAAAAATAACCGTGTGTGTTTGCACCCACTTTAAGAGTATATTCATATCCTTCTTATTGCTCTAAGGAAGATAAATGTTTGTATTTACAAAATTTGTTTATGCTATTTCCTTTAAAAAAAATGTTTTCCTCACAGTAGAATAGAAATACCAGGTCAATGACTAACCTAATCTAACCTAGCCTAACCTAACCTAAACTAACCTAACCTAGCATATCCTACCAACATTCTTTCATACTAGTAGTTCTGAAACAAGTCCGATCAAAAATAAACGTTATATACGTCCTTTTAATGATTTTCAATTGCTGGTATCAAGGTTTTGACTCGTAACGCCTCCGATTATTCAAAAGGCACTACAAACACTGGCGCAACCAACACTGGGGCAATAAACAAGCCACCGTTTCAAATTTCATACACTAATCAATACCTTATTAATGGTTTATTTTAAAAATATTTGAGGTACTTAAAGTGCGCTTTCTGAACCGACTGATTATATCATTATAAGACTTATAGACTAAATTAAATCTATTATATCATTACAAGACTCACTTTGAAAGGGAAAATCCCATTTCCACGAATAGTTTTCTTTTAATTAGGCCTGTGTCGGGGAATGAACCTAGAATGCGGACACGCTACCGTCTGAACTAAGGTGTCCGAGGGGTGGATTTACGACTTTGCCACACATAGGAACTAGATAATTTGCCGCTCACTTTTCCTACCTTAGTTTCTAACCTTCTATCCATCATACACCGACACATATATACCATATACACAAGGGCTATCTGTGGAATGGCAGATAAAAAGTGCTTACATTATTTGATTATTTATTAGAGTGAGGTTTTAAAAGTAGTTAAAATATAAGCGAAGACTTAAAAAGAATATTGAAATAAATACTATTACACTATCACAACACACAAATTCAAATATTATTTAATTTAACAATATAAAGTTTACATTAGTAGAATGTATAACATGTTACTACAAATTAAATACTAGCATGTACACAATAAGAAAATAGCCTATATCTAATATATTTTGCCTTAATTTCTGCTGAGCAAACTGGTCGATTTGTCAGACAAATTAATTTTATCCAATAAGTGACCTTAAATTAAGATGATTGTCAGTTAATTAAGGTGATTCTTTATCATGTTGGTATGCAGCTACAGCAAATCACAAAAATCACACACACGATGAAGCCATACAATTATTTTAACCGCTAGAATTTTTTTAATGTTTTTTCGTCATTCCAAATTTGCCGCCACGTTCCTACTAGGTATATGCGTAAATCAGGCCCTGAAGGTGTCTGACATCATTCGCTTAAAAAAAATAGAACATAAATCTTTGGAAAATGTAACAATGGATTTGAGAATATTCACCCCTTTCTCTTGGTTTAAAATTAAATTAAATCGAGATAATGGATAATGATTTATTGATTTATTTGATAAAATTATAAACTACAACTAAACTGACAACATTGGAATAATTATTGTGGCTGGAAGGTAGGCTTAGAGCATAAAACACCTTCTTTTTAACAATGTAACCATATAAAGTTTTATTAATCTATTGGCATTGATACGAATTATTAAAAGGGATAGTTGTATGATACATTAATCTTGACGTATGAACATTAGATTTATAAACTTTTTTAACTGTCAGATACTTTCCGATCCATAACGATTCCACTAAATGTTGCTAAATAAACTTGAGTCTAGTATTTATATTTTATAACATAATTAATTGATCGCTATTTTCCAACAGTATTATTGAAATATTATTATGAGAAAGTAAAAATCAACTTAAAATAAAAAATCTTATCAAGATAAATCTTTATTTAAATTCAAACCATTTTATGGTTTACGACTTCACTATTGACCGTTTAGTTCTGTCTTTTACACTATTATTAAATATTGTCAAATATAAAATAAAACTGAATCTTTTAGTTTGGCCATCAAGAATATTATATATTATAATAACAGAAATAATAATTATTTAGTCCAGCAAATATTTTGTAAACTCCTCCAACAAAACTAGAAATGTGATCACTCAGTAATAAAAGAGTTACCCTTTCCATTGGCCACATGGTCTAAGGCGTCACTCTCGTGTTAGACTGGACGGGGAGATCGGGGCTGGAATCAGAGTCGGATGTATTTAGTTTTTTATTTAATAGTTTCCCACTCTCCTTCCACGAAAATGTGGGTGGATTAACTCTAAAATGCTTCCTTTTTAATCTCTAACTGATTAGAGTAATTATCATATTTGCGTATAATCTGAACAGGCAGTAAGACGCAGTAATAAACAAAAAGATCAAGAGTTTGTCTGCATGGAGAGTGTACCTGACTCTTGACATGTGAGGCTAGACCCAGGGCCAGTTGCGTTAAGGGGTGGTCATCCCCCACAACCTTTATAATTTTCTCTAGCTCACCTTTTAAGACAAAGTCTCTGTTACAAAACTGGTCATCCCCTACAACTAGGGATGTGAAAAAAGTATCAATACTTACTAATATTGATATTGTCCTTTCGATACTAATATTTTCTTAATCGATACTTTTTTTCCGATATTTTTACTGATATTAGTACTCAGACTCCGGTATCGATAGAAAAAACCTTTTTGTTATCTTCCCTCATGCTTGGATTAAATGTTTACTAAGGTGTACTGTGGAGGAAGAACAAATGACACTGTTTCTCAATCCTCACTCATTTTATGCACGACAAGAAAAAAGCAACTCTAGTATTCAATCTCTTCTAGCTCATAATAATTTATAGCTGTTCTTTCATCTTTGTTTATCAATACAGCCTGATGACTGACCGGGCGACGGGGCGAGTGGCAACCTAGTCTACTACTCGTTTCTTAAATTAAATTACTATAACTAAATAAAAAAAAACAATTTTTGAAGATTAAAATCTTAATACCGATACTTACTGTTATCGATACTTTTCTTTCAATACTTTTCTTTCGATACTACATCCCTACCTACAACGTTTATAATTTTCTCTTACTCACTTTCTAAGACAAAGTCGCTGATATGAAACCTAATTAAGCTTTAACAAGTTTTGCAAGACGAGCTTTACAGAAACAAATGGTAAAAAATAACGATACATTTATTTTAAGAAAAACACACACATCGGTTTCCCTGCCCTTTTATGTTTCTACAGAAGGATTCTGCTAAAAATGAACTTATATAAAAACAGAAATATTGATTTGATGTTGACATCAAGAACATTGTATTATAATATTAGTGTTATTAAATATTAAAAGTGACAACTTCTTGACGTAGGAATATATTAAAATTGTTTTAGTAATTTTAAAACTGTCAAAAAAGTTACATCATCTATAAACCAGGCTATAGATTCCCCTGTAAGATAAAGCACACCGTGATAAAATACTGGACAGGCGCGATAAATTAAATTAAATTCTTGAAAGCATAGGTTTTTACACGCCGTATACAGGTTTATTTTTTACATTTTATAAATATACCTCAATACTTATCATGATCATGAGGAAATAATTTTAAAAAAACGGGAACGCTAGTAACTTCTAGCAAGAGGCCTCCATATGAAAAGTATGAAAAATACAAAAATTATGAAGAGATGGAAAATCAAGCATTCCTGGTCACTTGCTATGCATGGGATGGCAATAGTTGGCCAGGAAATGAATTCTGGGATAGCCATTACGGGTCGACAGGAGACTTTGCTGCTGCAGCTTCTACATACATAGCCCAATTACACAACCCAATGATTATTGTATGATTACAGGTGAACTACCGTATTATAGGGGCAGGAGACAAGATAAATAATAGACCAAAGGAAACTCAGATGGAGGAATAAAGGATATTAAAGATTGGAATAGCTGAGACTGTATTAGAAATGGTGTCCATCCCAAATAAGGAACCAGTATTGGTAAGGTCAGGAATAGAAAGTGTGGAGGAAAAGGCTAAAACAATATCAATGGTTGTTGCGGCAGATAAAGCCAAAATCTAAAGAGACGGGAAGAAAATAGAAGCAGTGGTGTGGAAACTGTGGAGGAAAGGAGTAGGATATACTAAGGAACAAATGAAACAAGATGAAAAAGAGGGCAAAGACCAACTTGTGACAAAAAAAAAAGGGCATGCCAAGGAGTGGAAAGAGGCAGTTGTGATAGTACAACAAATCTAGAGGAAGGGGACGTGAAGATTACTGACGTAGTGCCGCACTTATATCCCAAATTGGAGGAAAACCTTCATCTATTAAGATTGGAAGAACATCACAACCTTAACCTGGCTCTTCATCACTTAGTAAGGAAGAGTCATGATAAAGGTAACACGATAACATTTCCAACACCGGAGGCACAGGACAGAATACAGTTAAAAGCGGTGAATTTGCCCACAGATATATACAAATTAAGGGAAATTGTAAACAAAGTCTTTAAAAGAAGGGAGGAAGAGTGGGATTTAGAAGATGTTTATAAGCACCTAATTCAAGCATATGGTCGCACTGCGTTCGATGCAAAACATAAATGGCCGAGATGTTACATCCACACGTACAATCCGTGATAGGAAAAAACAAGAAAATAGTAATCAAAATAGGACAAATGAATGCAATGTGAAGTGCGATCGTGATGCAAGAAGTGAGGAAGGGGGCGGAAGAAGAGGCGTTGGATTTGTGTGCCTACAGGAGCCCTACAGCACCAGAAACGGAACTATCCCTCATATGACAAAAGACGCCAGAGCTATATCGAGTGGGAAGGATCCGATGAGGGTCGTTATAGTGCTTAACAGGCAAATAACAGTAATAAGAATTAATCAATTTTGCAATGAGAAGGTTATATGTGTGAAAATTCGAACTGTAATTGGTGGATGTTTACTAGTTAACATGTATTTTCGGTTCCGAGAGGAAATAGAACCTTATATAGAACAACTAAAAAAGATAGGAGAGGCATTCTCTAATATACCAGTTGTACACATGATGAATGCAAATGCCAGGTCTCCACTCTGGCATAGCAATGATATACGAAGGGAAAATGGTAGAATAAGAGGGTATAGGGCCTATCAAAGAGGGAAACTACTAGAGGATACAATAACATCAAGGCATCTGGAGGTGGTAAACCAGTCAGGAAATCCTGCAACGTATGTAGGAAGGGCAGGAACAAGCTCTAACATTGATGTCACCTTGTGTAATGTGGAAGCAAGAGAACTAATAGGGAACTGGCAAGTGTATGATTGTGAGATATCCAGCGATCATAATCTGATAACTTTTGAACTGGGTAAAGAAGTAGACAGGGAAAATGTAGGCACGCGACTCATCTACAACCTGAAAAAGGCAAATTGGGAAAAGTTAAGAAGAGAGCTGGTACTACCGCAACCTGTGTCATAGGGAGACAATATAAACCTAAAAGTGAAGGAACTCACGTGGGCCTTGCAGGCAGCTATGAGGAAAGCAATACCGGTTATTAAGGAAGTCACGAAATGTGTAGGAAATCGGCCATGTAATGAGCAACTGCAAAAGCTACGTGGGTGTGCAAGGAGAGCAAGACGACAATACCAAAGATGCCTAAAACCAACAGGAAGACTCCTACTATTGAATATATACCGACAAAGAAAGGGAGAATTCGAAAATACAATGAAGATTGTTAAAAATGATAGCTGGGAAAGATTTGTTCAAGGAGAATTGAGGAAGAATGCATGGGGTGTACCCTTTCAGATTGCAGCAGGGAAAATTAGCTGTAATTTCAACACTCAAGAAACCAGAAGGAGGAATGACTACCTACTGGGAGGAGGCAGCTAGGCTACTAATGGATGCGTTGCTCCCTGATGATAATCCGGAGGAAGGGGATGAGAAGAATGAAAGAGTTAAGCAGGATATGAAAATGGCATATAATAATGAAAACGTGATAACTAAACCAGTAACACAAGACGAGATTAAAAGGCTAATAGCAGTAATGAAAAGAAAGAAGGCACCTGGACCCGATGGAATCAAGTTAGAGGTGATTCAGGAAATCAGTGAACAGATAGCACCCTTTATGACCCAGCTCATGAATGAGTGCTTGGCTCAGGGCAGAATCCCAAATGTATGGAAGCGGAACGAAGTGGTAATTCTGAGTAAAGGGGAGGATAAAGACCCGCAACTCCCAAAGTCGTACAGACCGATATGTTTGATGAATGTATGTGCAAAACTGCAGGAGAAAATTATATGTAAGAGACTGCAAAAACATAAGGAGGAGGTAGGAATGCACCCTCAAGAGTACGGCTTTAGGAAGGGCAGGTATACAGAGGATGCGATATGTGCTGCTGTTAACCTGGTAGAAAAATCGAGGGCAAAATATCTGATAGGAATATTTGTGGACATCTCAGGTGAATTTGATAAACTTTGGTGGCCAGCCTTAATCAAGAGATTAAGAGAACTAAACTGTTCGGGGAGTCTCTACATAAGATTTAAGGACTACTGTAGGGACAGGTATGCAAATCTGGGATGCCCAGGAATAACAATAAGCAAAAAGTTAACAAAAGGATGACCACAAGAAACGGTTTGTGGTCCGATATTTTGGGACGTTGGTCTCGAGCCTGGGTTGCTGAAGATTGAAGCACTCCCTGAGGTGGTGGGGGTGGTTGCTTTTGCTGACGACTTGCTGATAGTGGTGGAGGCAAGTTCAAGGAGGAACCTGGAAGGAAAAAGTAATAAGGTACTGAGCGGCTTGGTTAAATGGTGTAGGAAAGTAAGACTCAGCATGGCGCTGGCGAAGACAAGCTACATGCTGCTCAGGGGAGTGCTTAAGAGAGATCCTATAATTAAGATAGCAGGGTGACGATTGACGAGAAGCGTAGCTTTCTAGCTCACATGGATAACGTATGCAGGAGAGCCTTGCGGGTTATGAATGGGATAGTCAGTATAGGGCAGCGTAAGTTCCATCTGCCCTTAAAACTGATTAGACTATACCATCAGGCGTTGCTTGTGTCCATAGTGGGATATGGAGCAGGAGTGTGAGCACAACAACTGAGAGGGGATAGAGCTAAAAGGAAACTCAGAGGCCTTCAGAGAAAATTCTCATGAGACTTTCTGGGGCCTACAAAACTGTACCAACAAACGCGTTGTGTGTCAACCTAGGTGTCTGGCCCCTAGACTTAGAGGTACGAAAGAGGGCCGCTGGATATTGGCTTGGAAAAGGGAAGTTAGACAAAGTAATAGAATTAACAACTAACAGTGTAAGTACTAAGGAGGATATAAGAGAGACCTTCCTGCGGGAGTTGCAAGCAGACTGGGAAGAGAGTACCACAGGTAGAAGGACATTTCAGTTATTTCCGAACGTACAAGAAAGACTGAGAATGAAGCATCTTCAACCTTTCCAGGGACCTGTCCACTATATCACAGGGCATGGCCCATATCGAGCGTCCCTCTTTAGGATGAACTTGAGTGAAACCAGTATTTGTTGTTGTGGAGGTGAGGCGACACCGGAACACTTGACCTTGGAATGTATATTTACAGAAAGGGAAAGAGCGGAACTACTAATGCCTATACAGGCCAATGCCATATACCATATATTGAGGGATGTGGACCG
>CABFWB010002726.1:44692-75257 GCA_902151455.1 Timema bartmani | reverse complement strand
GTTCATCACTGTTACGTAACACATATCTAATACTTATATTATAAAGTTATTTTAAATAAGCACCACCACGTCTTACTACCCTTCAGGTTATACGTTTATGTACTAATTACGCCTGTAGTCTTAGGGATAAGGAAAGTTACATTTAGATGAAATGTACCCTCATTAGCGTGGAGGGAGACTGGAAAACAATTTTAGAGAAACCCCCCTCAGCATACCCAACCGATATTCAAAACTCAAGCTACCCGTAATCGGCACTCTAGTCTACTGTGAAAGTTGCGCGTTAGACCATGCGGACAAAGGAAGCAGGCTAGTTCTAATGTTGAAAAAATAACATTATTATTCATGTTTTTACCTTTAGTAAACATACTTATAGATAACTTCTGATTCTGAGTTGTATTAAATCTGAGTCTCTCTTTTAGTGTCACAAAAGCTTCCCCCATGGAGTACTGAGTCACTCTTGATGTAGGGGAAGGTGTCAGGCTGAATATCTACTTGGTGTTAAGTGGGAAGGTGGGAATATGGTAAAAAAATGTAAGAAAAGGGCGTTACATGTTTAAAGATAACACCTTATAGCCAATACTCTGGGAAGTGGTTGTACAGAGTTGGAAGCACAAAGATCCTGGCCTGATTTTTGTTATATGGGTGCTTCTGTTATTTTATTGTTAGGTACAAGACCATTGATATTGCTATTCCCGTGTTAGTTAGTCTATATTATTATTGCATGTTGCGTTATTTTTATGTTTAACTCAAGCTAACTTGCATTATTAGTACTACCAGATAACTTCCCATAGCAGTTATTCGGCCCCATCTAAATCCAAGCTACCCTAATTACCCTATAAGTACTCCCAATACATTATGGCCTAGGCTGCCATGCTCCAGCAGTTTTTTGCTCCAGCAGTACTCCCAGTGTATCACATCCCAAGCTAGCTTGCTCCAGCAGTACTCCCAGTGTATCACATCCCAAACTACTTTGCTCCAGCAGTACCCCCAGTGTATCACATTCCAAGCTAGCTTGCCCCAGTAGTACTCTCAGTGTATCACTTCCCAAGCTACTTTGCCCCAGCAGTACTCCCAGTGTATCACATCCCAAGCTATTTTGCTCCAGCAGTACTCCCAGTGTATCACATTCCAAGCTAGCTTGCTCCAGCAGTACTCCCAGTGTATCACATCCCAAGCTAGCTTGCTCCAGCAGTACCCCCAGTGTATCACATTCCAAGCTATTTTGCTCCAGCAGTACTCCCAGTGTATCACATCCCAAGCTAGCTTGCTCCAGCAGTACTCCCAGTGTATCACATCCCAAGCTAGCTTGCTCCAGCAGTACTCCCAGTGTATCACATTCCAAGCTATTTTGCTCCAGCAGTACTCCCAGTGTATCACATCCCAAGCTAGCTTGCTCCAGCAGTACTCCCAGTGTATCACATCCCAAGCTATTTTGCTCCAGCAGTACTCCCAGTGTATCACATCCCAAGCTAGCTTGCTCCAGCAGTACTTCCAGAATATCACATCCCAAGCTAGCTTGCTCCAACAGTACTCCCAGTGTATCACATCTCAAGCTAACTTGCCCTAGCAGTACTCCCAGTGTATCACATCCCAAGCTAACTTGCCCCAGCAGTACTCGCGATGTTCTCGCCACCAAACCCCGAGCACGGCCGTTGAAGCGAGACTAATTGCGTTTTCCAGCAGCACTCTGTTTACACGGTAACAAGGTCTGAATCTGGTTTCATTGTTTGCTGCTCCAATCCTTCCTTTCACCCCCTTCCCCATTCGCCTTATATTCCCCATACTCCTTTAACTCTAGTTTTATTTTTATTTCTTGTTTCCATTTCTCTGTCTTTTAATTTTCCTCCTTTAAAAAAAAAAAAATTCTATCCCTTGTTCAGCTCTTCACTTTGTCTTCCCGTGTACCTCAGAAATAATCGTTGAAATTTGCGTCCATCAAGTTATAAAGGGCACAAGTCCTAATTAGAGTAGCTTCTCAAACCATTTACAAAAAATCAAAACCAGAGAGTTAAGAATGAGGGCTCGCTAGTTCAAACCAAAATTGAAGAAAAGAAAAAGAATCTCATGAAGATATCTATGAATGATAAAGAATTCAACCCAAAAAAAAGTGTTTAAAATAAGTCCGACTTCAATTTCAGGACCACCTGTTTCGACGGTCTAGTGGTCTAAGCAGGCGTCACTCTCATAATAGACCAGAATGTCAACGACGGGAATCTCGGGGTTCAAATCCCGGTCGGGTGTACAGGTGTGGTTTTTACTAAATGGTTTAAGAATAGCGATACACTTCTTCTAATATTGGACCTTATTCATTTCTTACACATTAGTGTAATTAGTACATATGCGTGTGATCCAAACGGGTAAAAAAGAGTTAGTGCTTATAAAATAAATAATAATTCAGGGTCTACCCAGGAGGTCACGGTTCATTCCAGACTTGGGGCACTGGTGTGGAAATAAAATTAATAATTTTACTTTTTCTCTCCAGGATAGTAATGGCCAGCTGCGCATCTTAATAGCCGTTATGGTTATACAATAGAAACCCTAAACCATGGACACAGAATGAGTAGGCGTGGTTGTAAGATGCACCAACATTTACCTGGAGATAGGATGGAAAATTAAACTTAATGACGCCTGGTTGGGGATAAAGACCGGCTCCTTGAATTAAGGAGACTCGCATATAGGAACATTTTTGGAAAAACAACGTTTTTCTCAACAAAACTGAGAATTGTGTTTCAATTTTTAAAGAAATAATTTTTATTTTTCCCTTATTTCCTTTAAAAGCTGTTTTAACAAATGAAATTAGATGTATCAAATTTTCCAAACCTATTAAGTGAAAGTGTTTATATATATATATTTTTTATATTTGACTTAACTTGCTATTGATGAACGTGTAAATATTTCAATACGATCAACTGAATAATTTCTAAGCTATTAAATACTTATTACTACACATAGAAATTACATTTATATATTTAGATGTTTGTTTTTATTTATTTACTTCTTATCTTACTTTGCTAAGGCTTTAAATGCATTTCAAATTAATTGCCTTTATTTGCCTTTAGAAGGTCGGGTTTTTTAAAATAGCTTGACACACATCTCATGGTGTGTATAGATTTTAAACATCACTTTGCGTAAGGGTTCGGCCAGACTGACAAGCGTGCGAGCGAGCGTGTGATTAGCAGATAGCTCTCGTTAGTTGTTGACGAGGAGGGTCCGAATCTTGGCTCAGTGAACTGAGGGTGGTTTTAACAAGTGATTTATTGTTGTAGTTTTCTCATCCTCTCTCCACGCTAATGGTGATTCTTATTTGTAAAGGCCTACTTTGATAATATTGAGGTATTTAAACATATCAGTTTTACATATATATATAT
This sequence comes from Timema bartmani, assembly GCA_902151455.1. NCBI lineage: Eukaryota > Metazoa > Arthropoda > Insecta > Phasmatodea > Timematidae > Timema > Timema bartmani. Next base: position 71,889 of record CABFWB010002726.1, on the reverse strand, counting down.
ATAGGTATGGTTTATTATCTTACCAATTAAATTAGGCAGTTAGTATCAAGTGTGCTAGACCTATCGATAGTAAACAAAATGTCAAAATGAGAAGTTTTCCTGGCACTCAATGAACCAACATACAATAATATTGCCTAGCGCCTGTAAACTATTTTATATTTTAGTCGCTCGCGCCCTCGCTCGGTCAGTCTGGCCGCCCCCTAAGACATTTTTGCGTGTATATATCATATCTGACATTCTTAACTACAGGTGACTCTAGAGGTAAAGATAAATAAGCTTGCCTAGTCTATTCTCGCCAAGTTCGTCCAGTTTTCCTTTAGGCGAGGTTGTCAATCGGTATTCGAATCCCAACCCTATGTACTGAGAGTATTTTTTCCTAAATGATTTCTTACTCTTCCTCCGCGTGAATGAGGGTACATTTAATCTAAGATTCTACTCCTAACACCATTAAAGTGTGATAAGACCGGCTGGGTAGTACGACGTGGTGCAAAAATAATATATATGTTTAAAGTAATTCGTTTTTAGCTTTATATTATTCGGCTGGGCTAGTCGCATATTTACACAGAGAAAGGAATGAGGAAGGTATAATATGTAGGAAATGTATCCACATTTGCGCAAATTTGGCTATAGTTCCTCTAATCTGCTTTAATGTACATATCATCATATAGTAAATCAAGAATAGGGACTTTAATTTGGTTAAAAATATGTAGCCTATATTTTTATTGTACGCTTGTTAAGTGTAAAAATGGGTCGGTTTTTCATTGGCTCGGGTGACCTGGTGGTCTAGGGGTAAGGTGTCGGACTTCTATACTGGGGATCCGGGGTTCAATCCTCGGTCCCGGCAGAGATTTATATGATTACCAAATCCTTCCTTCACTTCTGACTAGACGTGTATTAATCACAACTTGTGAATGTGTGGAATGCCAGGCCTCCACCGTGGTTCGGATTCCACATTAAACTGTAGGTCCTCCATTCCATCTCACAATCACCCTACCATTACACATTAGCGTAAGTGCGTATAACCCGAATGGGTAGTAAGACGCGGTGCTAATAATAAATTCATTGGCTCTCTTTATATTATTATGTATTGATTCACTGTCGGCGCAAAGCCAACTGGATCGGATACATTCTTAGGAGGAACTATCTTCTGTGCGACGTCATAGAAGGAAAGGTTGGGGGAAAGAGGAGTTTAGGAAGAAGGAGGATTCAAGTACTAAATCACTTGAAAGAAAGAAGAAAAGTCTTGAAGCTGAAGGAGGGAGCAGAGGACAGGGCGTATTGGTGGTCTAAGTTAACTGACAAAAGGAATGGACCTGTCGTAAGACAGAACAGCTAATAATAAGAACATGGCTGGGCTATATCCACATTCAACTACGATAGTGGGGTATAAATGAGGAAGAAGAAATATATCCTGATTAGTCTAAGAGTGGAACACCATTAAATTAAAATCCCTTGGTAAACACGACCAGGATTCACACCCAGACACCCATCATAGGTGAGCGATAATATACGATCTTGACGATTATTCCACGTGCCCATCTAACTTCTAGCCGTTATATTACATACATAATTGTTTTCAGTCGGTGTTCCATGAGTTTATAGTTTTTATATACCAACAAGTTTATTGTGCTTAGTATATATAATTATTTATATAGTAAGTGCATAGCTCATTTTATCATATTCACTCATTTGGAACTCATTTCGGCCCATTACCAACTTATAACGTGGATGATTCTCCTTACGGTTCCTGCGTAAATAGCTTAGATATTACCAGTCAAATGCTGCTCTTAGGTTAAATATTAACAAAACATTTAACATTCCACGAGTTTGCTGTTCACTGGAATTAACACCAAACTATTTTCTATGAACCTATATATAAATAAACTTGTAAACCCAGTTTAAAAGTTGACATTTTCCACTGAAAAGTACCAAAATCCACATATTTATGTTGATCATTAAGAGCTAAATGCCCAGGAAACGAAAGGTAACTGTTATAGGAGCGTAGAATGGATCTTTGTGAATAAAATGATGTAATTTAATTTGATAGGAAGGTCACAACACAAACTGTATTGTCATTTGTAATTTATTCCTCCCTGTTTGTTCTCCTACTGCCGGACAGCTCCACCTAGGAACGTTATAACCCACTTGCTTTCTGGAGTTTAGAAATGTTTGATCGACCGTTCTAGCGCCTTTGGAGACATGAATGCAAACCTCTACACTTATAAAGCTTTCTTATTTTTCAAGGGGAGGAGGGTCGCAGAAATCATCCACGCGAATTCAAAAAATTTATAAAATTCAGAGAATAAAAAATGATCCAGAAGCTAACATCACCTTTGTGGCCACACAAACTAAACGTCACTATCGTAAAGTTGGTTTTAAAGTGGAGGAAAGGTTGAGTTTCAAATCCCGGTTGGATATACTGAAGTTTTTTTACTAAGTGGTTTGTTGGTTCCTCCCTCCACGCAACCATAGGCACATTTCCTCTACATCCTTCCATCCTCATCACTACGTAGCAGTGTGGTTAATTCCGTATAGCCCGGACGGGTAGTCAAATGCTGTGGAAAAAAACACATTTTTATTTGTACACTTTACTTCTAATTATGTGAAGTCCAGTTTTCATAGGAAGGCCTGACAGCTAGAAAAGTTACTAGATCTACTTTCACTTATCCATACGTCAAGTTATGTTATCTGTAGCTGTCACATTTTATATATATACTATCAATACTCATAAAATAACAAAAATAATGATATAGTAAAATGTTATCAATGTTGAACGCAAAAAATTATGTTTGTATTTTCTAAAATATCCTTTCCTATGAAAATTTAACGGTATTCAAATGATCCTACGATTATAAGATGGATATTAGTAAAAAAAATGAATTTGAGCCCTCACACATACTGCACAGCCACCTGTTAAAATCAATGCCATCAGCTGCGCACAAACTTTCCAGTTTCCAATAAATCGACTAGGTACTTTTTGACTTGAATCCTTTTTACTCCATATTCCTCGCAAACATAAACAGAAGTACAATAAAATTGAAGGAATGTTGAAATGTTTTGTATCGCAGCTGTGATTAACAAGGCCTTCCTTCCTCCAACCCCCTTCTCCTCTTTCCTCAGACTACTTACCCCCGACCCCTTGAATCATTTTACTGAAGATTTTCACTGACGGTTTTCTTCCATTTAGTTAACCTTTTCATAGTTTACAGAGTAATGAGTTCACTACTTTTGTGGGTAAATAACACCATAAAAAGATTTTAAAAAAATCAGGTCCATTGTTTATTTATACTCTTTATTTCATTCAACATTGTTTGTGTTGGAAGTGAGTTAAGGTTCAAGGGACATTTGTTGTGTCTCAGCGGGCTGAACTCCAATCCCGGGGAGTTCAGTACTGTTCAAGACTGGAACTGTCTAGTTTGAGGTAGCTTCAGTCGTTAATGAGTGAAAAGGTAATCAGGCTGAAAGCTCAAGGATATTTATTATTATTTTTTAGCTCCTGATTTGCTTCCCGTTCGAACTATACGCCTATATGTAGCATGTCATTTATATAATATGACATCTACAATCAAAATTCCATAAAGACAATTAAAATTCTAGAAAGATAATTAAAACAAGATAACAAGTACTAATCTATTCCAATAAGAAGAGACAGGTGGTGACTCACTCAGAATTGATGTTGTCGGGGAACGCCCAAGCGTCGAGGAACATTGCCCCATCGCGTTATTCAGGTGTCGTGAGCATTTTCACGTCTCGATCAAGGGGCACACGTTGAAGAAAGGAGAGTTTATTGTCTTGGCTCGTCACTCCGGCTGACAGCGCTAGTGAGAAGGTGGATTTATTTCGCAACTCTCCCCCCCTTCTCTCCTTAAATCTCTATGTCCTGTCCATGTTTTATTGCTATATAACAGGTTGCCCGTGGGTCACATTTTTGTACTCCATTGTATTTATTCCCCGAAGAAGGAACTACTCCATACAACTTCAGCACCAAAGTACTGGTGGCCCCGATGTGTCAGGCGTCGGACTCACCACCGCGTCGCAGAGGAAGCCTCTTCTGAGAATATGAAGTATCAAGTCAGAATGTCTGACGTTGCTATCTATGTCCATCAGACATAGTTTCATGTATTAGAATGTCTTGCTTTGTTTTATATGTCCACCAGACATAGTGTATTGTGCTAGAGTGTCTGAGTTATTTTCTATGTCCACCAGACATGGTTTATTTAGTCAGGATGTCTGACGTTATTTTCTATGTCCATCAGACATGGTTTATTTAGTCGGAATGTCTAACGTTATTTTCTGTGTCCTCAGCAGACATAGTTTCTTGGGTCAGATAGTCTGACGATTATTTCCCTATGCCCATAAGGCATAGTTTAGATACGAGGGCTCTCTGCTCTACATATGTATAGGACCAGGTGATTGAGTATACTGAGTTCATGAATTATATTTCATTTTCTAAGTCCTTTGACTTCGTTATATCTTATGGCACCTTAAACGGTATGATCTCGTTTAGAATTTCTTTATGGTAACAATCAGATCATCTAACATTTTCTTCTTGGACCTAGTTAGGTCAGTGACTAGTTGCAGTCACGATTACACCCTTGTTTGTGTAGCTATTTACAATGCGCAACCTGTGGGAGCACTACTAGATTGAAGTACGCGCACGAGGATAATGCTTTCTTTTCGGCCCCTGAAGGCGCCATATTTATCTTAGTGTTCAAAGATATTTTGTATTAGCTATTGCATGCCCTAGTGATGGGTAAATGTATACATTTACTATTGATTGCTCTGGCAGTACTCATTAGGAAATGACCGGACATAGTAAATTACTGTGTAGATGCCTGATTGTTAGCCATCTATTATTTGTAAGATGGAAGCTCCTCTTATAGGACATTATTATTTGGTTTTTCGTATATCTCCTTTAGGGTTAATACAAGCAAGCTAGCTTAAATAATATTCTTCATATTAACTCTAAAAATATAGGATTTGATGCTATGTTTCTATTTTTAATTGTTTCACTATTTTTCATGATTAGACCTCTCAAGTATTAGTCTGGTATTAGCCTGGCTAGATTGTTTGTTTGTTTGTATATTACCTAAAAACTTAATTCCCTTTTTTACTGTTGTCGAGTCGTGGCAGACGCTTCATAGTTCGAGTAAGAGCGAATATCACTATTTCTAAAGTTATTAAACTAAACTAAATGTTCTATCTAACCTGTGTTGGTTCCTTGTGGACAAACTAATAATACCAATTCGTCCAACCTAATGTTTTCTACCTCCATAATGGAATACAGTTATAATTAATTAATTCAATTAAATTCTTGTCACTCATATGTAATTCTATTTCTTTTTGTTTACTTTTTAATAAAATTATTTGTTAAAATTATATATTTTTGTGATACATTTTCCTTCCCTATCCTTCCTCATGTATAACTTAATTAAATATCTTCTGAAAATTGAAAAATGACACCTGGACACGGGAATCGAACCCGGGACCTTTGGCTTAGTACGCCAATGCTCTAACCACTGAGCTATCCAGGTATTGTCCCATTCCAAGGGTTATTCCTCGCCCATATTTTAAGGCAGAGTCTATGATAGCCGTGCAGAAATCGTCGGCTACAAATTTGTGATTTTATTAGGATCACGAGCTATCAGATAACGCAGCCATCTTCGACTCGGTAGTTGGCTTATTGCTGCCACATGTACAATTATTATAATTGTAAGGGATTGCATATTTATGAATCAAATAGCTGAAGCTATTATTTATGCTTTTTAGTGAGGAATTATCTATCTAGATATCATCTTCTGAAAATTGAAAAATGAAACTTGGACACAGAGATCGAACCCGGGAAGATGATATTTAGATGGAGAATTTCTCACTAAAAAGCATAAATAATAGCTTTGGCTATTTGATTCATTAATTAAATATGTAATAGCAATCGTTTCTTTCCCTACGAGTTAGGAAAAGCAATGATTCATATATAATAATAACGCTAATGGGTTAAATTTAAAAGTAATTCATAAAATAATGGATGTTGGCTTATAGCTTGGAAACTATTGGTTTTATAAAATATAGTCCAAATAAAATGTTGTATTTTGAATCTTACTTCAACTTTTTACAATAGTTATTTCATATATATCATATAGTTGCAAAGATGTGATCGAAATTGGAAATTTATGCCCATGTTAAGTATCCTTCAAATGATTTTCATAGAAAAACGCGAGCTTTCATTTTGTTTGTAATGTTAAACAGTGCCTAGATACAAAATGTAATCAAAATCATAAGAGTGGTTTTCGAGAAAATCGATTTTTATCTCTTTTTGCCCTTTGATAAACTACGCTTAGTTTTAGGGCTAGATATCTAATTCCTAAAAACAATCGGGGGGACCTTATTAAAACCCCAGATACCCAGTTTTAGTCCAATCGGTGTAATGGTTTCAGCTCCAGTCCGAGGTACAGACAGACGGCATTGCGAAGACCACTTTGTTGGTTTCAGGGGGTCATTAAACGTCAACATTTATCAAAATCACGAGTTCAATTTTTTTAACGATCACAGGGGTCGATATAAAACAAAAAGACAAAGAAGCACTGGTTCAAAAATATTCCATTGAACACAATGCTTAATAACGTGGATTAGAAGCTATTTTGTGAAGCGGGCTACATCTTAGGTTGACGCAATCTTAAGTACTATCACACTTAGATGCCAGTGTACGGAATAGAAACAGAGGGAAGAAAATAAGTATTTCCTCTCGGAATATCTCTCGTGTATCAGTTAATAACACTTCTTATCTTTCACTGCCGAGTATACACACCCATTTTACTATTTGTACCTGGACAGCATTGACTTAAATATTCCTTGTTACCTATTCTTGACAGATATATGCTTCCATGGATTTTTTTAAATCTACATCAGAGCAGGAAGATTCCTACAGCTGTAGACAATTTAAAAAGAATGAGTTTACAAAAAAAACCTGCCTACTTCAACATTAAAAAGTTAATTTTGTGACATCGAAAGACTATTTTTTAAAACTATTTTATTTTCTGCTTTAATGTTATATCTTTAAAAATGTACGAAAAAAACTTATATACATCAAGATGGTAAATCCTATCACGACTCTCACCGTAATTTCACAGGTAGGAAACTCCTTTAAGAGCTAAATTTATTTATATCTTAAACATGTTCTAAATTTTAAATTGTCCTTTTTACAATTCTACCCTCCCCAAGATTTTCATTTGTCAAATACACGTATGAAATAAGTAGCGTGTAATATATTTATTTTAAAGGTCGTTCTTGTTTCTTGCCATCCCCACACGTATTCTCACGACGAGAGCTCATCCTTGCACGGTGAAATTGGGGTGTCTACGTTCACCACTGGACTTCATTTCTTTACCACCACCACCCCCTCCACCACACCACCAAACCCTTGAGGCCAGCTCGACCCACTATGAAAGTAGAGAGCCGAAGGACAGCCCAACACTGACAGAATATTCTATTTGAACTGGAGGAATGGTTTTTTCCTTCTTCATATAACCTTCGCCAGAGTTCAGTGTAAATATGACCTTAGTACAAGGAAATAGCACTGTGGGGTCGCGGAAGGTATACTGGTTTAAAAAATTACACGACGTTGATTTAGGGTCAAGCTTGAATATTGCAGCCTTTTTTTTTAGATTAAATGTTAGCCGATTCGGTGGGCTGAGAGGTTTTCAGCCAGGCAGAGGTCTGGCGACTGTTCGATCTCGTGGAAATTTTCAGTCGATCTCGTAAGAGAACTACATCGTCATTAAATATAATATTGCACGTCTGGGCTACATCACTCGTAGCCCACTTTTGGAAATATTAGCCAGTACTAATGTACCATTGTCCAGGGGATTCCCGAATGTACTAATATTACATCCTTTCCGTGGAGGATCTTAACTTATCCCGATGAGATGAGGTGATGGTGATGGTGAGTATGATGACAATAGTGAGTACGAGGGTGAAAATGAGTACGAGGATGATAGTGAGTATGAGGCTGATAGTGAGTATTATGGTGATCGGGAGTATGAGGGTGTGCAACCAGTGGAAACACTTAAACCTAACTTAAGAATAATTAACCAAAACCTGGTGACTATTAGGTTAATTCTCCTTTCGGGAAAAATTACCTAAGGTACCATCCGGGAATCGGACCCGGGAATCGTACCCGGGACTCCTAGGCGTGTAGCTAGATGCACTGATCACTACACCACGAGGCTGGTTACATCGTTATTAAAAAAATTATCTTTGAGTCGGCTAAACTCGCAAATATATCAACTACTACCAAATAATATTTGAGTATGGCCAGAGTAAACTTGATCTGTCATAATCGGTAAGGTTATGGAAAAATTAAATATTTTAATATAAAGTTCTATATTTTATTCATTCAATACTTCTTTCTATAAAGGTGTGTACATAAGTATTTGAAGAAAAAATTTAAAATAATAAATAAATAAAATATGTGTGGAAAGTAAACTCCTATGTTTTGACCTTTGAAACGTTTATAAGTTTATTGGGATCCGAAAATTCACCTAACTTTTCTCCAAGCAAATGCAGGTACATTTCTTCAAGGTCCTACAGTAGTCTAGCCTACCGATCATAAATGAAATAATATACACTGTTACTCTATGGCATTAGGAACTAGGAACACTGTTACATAAAAATTGAGAAAAGAGAAACATCTTTGTCCACCAAAGAACATAATAATCAAATTCATTTTCAAAGACTTGAATTAAAAAGTATATATACTCGAATTTGCTTATAGTTCAGAAATTATTGGTTTTATCAAATTATATTTCAAATAAAATAATAATAATAATAATAATAATAATTAGCAGCACGTCTCACTACTCGTTCGGTTTGTACGCTTAAGTAATAATTACGCTAATGGGTTAGGAATTGGGAAGGTTGGATATAGAGGAAGTGAACCCACATTTGCGTGTAGGAAGAGTGTAAAACCATCTAGGAAAAACCACCCCCAGTTCACCCAAGTGAGATTTGAACCTCGATCTCTCCGTCCTCGGCAGTCTAGCTGAAAACGAAACCAGCGCGTTAGCTAACTACGCCACTCTGGCGGGTTATTTCAAATATAAGATTTTGGTCTTTAATAGTATTATAATTTTACAATGATAAGCTATTTTGTATCTTAAATAGTTGCGGAGAAATAATTAAAATGGGGAAATTTCCACCATGTAAATAAAATACCCCCAAAGTTGTTTTTATGAGAAAACTTGAAATTACATCTTATTTACTTTCTCTTTACCTTACCAGGTAGAGAAATTATTGTGATCGTCAAAAAAATCAAACTCGAGATTGTGATGAATTTCGACGTTTCATGACCCCCCCCCCGAATCTGAAAAAGTGGTTGTTGAACTACCGTCTATCAATCTGTATGTATTTCTGTACATTGGAGTAGAGCCTAAACTATTTTACCAATCGGGCTAGCTAGGGTTTTCATAGGTTTGCCCGCGGTGTTTTTGGAGTTGGATATCTAACCCTAAAATTAAGGGTAGTTTACTGAAGGCCGAAAAGAGAAAAAATTGATTTTATCAAAATTAGCTCTAACTATTTTGATTTCTAAACATTCATCAATATTACCAAAAAAATGGCTACTCTCAATTTATCGTAAAAATGACTTTAAGGGTTCCGGTCTGATGCGTTTTTTTTTATCATATCTCCATAACTCTTTGAGATATGAAATTACTTTTTATTGCAAATATGCAGGTATATTTATAATAAAAATCTTTTATTTGAAACATATTTTTATAAAACCAATAATTTTCAAGTTATACGGAAATGTATATAATTCTTAACTCTTTGAACACTGAGGATGTATTGCANCTTTCCATGACCTCCACCCTCCCCCCCGAAGCCTAGTAAGTGTTTTTTTTTGTTTGTTTTTTTGCAATGCCGTCTGTCTCAGTGTCTGTCTAACCCTAGAATTAAGAGTAGTTAACTAAAGGGTGAAAAGTTAAAAGAATGATTTTCTCAAAATCGGCTCTAACGATTTTGATTAAAATTCGTAACTAGGCGTTGATTAAAATTATAAACAAAATGGCTATTTAAATTTTCTGCAACTATTTGAGATAATAAATAACTTATCATTGCAAAATTGTATCACTATTAAAATAAAAAACTTTTATTTGAAATATATTTTTATAAAATCAATAGTTTCTGAGATATTGGCAAATATATTAATACAATTGTGTGAGCTTTAGTTGTACATACATACTACTTATTTTTCAACGCAATATTTCTCTAATGCCATAGAGTAATTTAAATATTAATGAGTCCCTTAAAAAGTCTATGTTCTTTTTCCTTTAACCTCTTAGGGGGAATGTTTGTGCAGCAATGATTTATCGCTATCATTTTAGACTCAATAGTCAATATTTACATTTTTTATTGGTCCAAATATACAAATAAGGACATTAATTCTCTGAAAATAAAATTATAAAATTTAAAATAGGGAGTCAAAAAATGTTAAACGTAAGTATAGCGCGACTTATACTTGGGTTTACTAGTGTATATTATTTCGTTTCACATACAGTATATTACGAATTTTGAAATAGAGCGAGAAATTCAATGTGGAGTTCCATACCATTCATTATAATGATAAACACAGTGTGCATATACTAAATTTAATCAAAATCGTAAGATCAAATTTTGAGAAAATCGATTTTTTCTCTTTTTTGCCCTTCATTAAACTACCCTTAATTTTAGGGTTAGTTATCTAATTCCAAAATCCCCTCGGGGGAACCTTATGAAAACCCTATTTATCAAGCTATAGCCCAATCTGTTAAATAGTTTCTAGCCCGAGGTATAGACAGATGGACAGACAGACGGCATTGTGAAAACCACTTTTTTTTTTTGTTTCAAGGGGTCATGAAACGTCAACATTTATCAAAATTTTGAGTTAGATTTATTTGACGATCACAATACTTTCTCTACGAGGTGTCGAGAGAAATTAAAAACTGTGGTAAACTAAAATAATAGGTAAAACCACCCTCAGTACACTTGACACAGGATTTGAACCCCAACCATTGTCATCGGCAGTTAAGTCTAAAACAAAAATAACTCGTCAGACTCTGTGACCATCGATTTGGGTGCCAATATATACAACAAGTTAGACACATTCACGCTGGTTTAGTTAAAGGGGTAAAGGGTGGGGGACAAGAAATCCAGTATAGGTAGGTATCTCGTCGGTTGGAAAATTGTCTGTTGGTCTCCTTACCCGGCAAAACAAAAAACCAAGAGAACAACCCTTCCATGAACCCCCACCCTCTTCCCCCTTCCTCTGTCCACACCCTTCACCGTTGACATCCTGTTGAAGTTAAAAGAGATCTCCAAACTAGCGAGAGAAGTTGTCGGTGTGTTTCCTGTTACGTTCGGAGAGAAGGATGACAAAGATGGGTGAGGGAAAGGAGGAAGATAGAAAACATCCCTCCCCACCCTCTCCTCCTGACGCTCCCAAAGCACGACCATATTGATTCTCCCCCCTTCCGCCCTCCCAAACCCTACATCACTGTTATCCCCTTCCACCCTCTCCTTCCCCTTAAAACCGGAAAACTGGCAGATCAATAGCGGAGACACAATGTTCCCTCGAGACGAGACTAGACTACATAGCTCACTCCTCAGTGATGCTGGTTGCCTGCTTGCACCTGGGAAAGGGGGAGGGGGATTACCTGCATGGTACACTTTCCTTTCTAACACACGTTTCTCTCAGCTACTTAGAATCTGCTCCGATTTATCTGAGACTGGGAATAAAATTAATATTAAAATGTTACCTGCTTTGGTGATCGAATGGTCTAAGGCAGGGGTGCACAAACTACGACCCACCGGTGTGCTCAATTCAGCCCGTGGGATAAATAATATAAATGTTTTGTCCTGTGAAGCAGGATTTTTTTTAAACACAACAAAACTGTTTTTTTTTTATATAAAACCATGCCAAAAAATTGACATTTCCGAGCTCGGTAAATAATGCCCAAATATATATGACATTGTTTGAATCCTCCCGGCTCGGTGGCCGCGTGTTTTTATTATTATTATTATTATTAGCACCGCGTCTTACTGTTTTTTTACAAAATTATTTTTCTACTCTCCCTCCATCCAAATGTGGGTACACTTAATCTAAATATAACTTTTTTAATACCTGAAACCATTTGCGTAATTAGTACATAAGCGTGTAACCCGGAAGGGTAGTTAGACACTGTGTTTAAAAAAAAGTTCGAGTCTTAATATTCATGCGAACAAGTGTTTTCGACCACGAAAGTTAGGAAAAGTGAGGTTAGAAACCGACTTACTGATGAGCATCTATCTTCTCTCTTGAGACTCACCTCTTCACAGTTTTCCTCAGCTCACACCGCGTCATAAAAACCTTCTCAACGAACGTTAAAACGTTCTAAGTCACAAAGGTATTTATAATTGTTTTACATTCTCAATGTGTTTAAACTTATTTATGACAGTCTATTGTGTGTGTTTACAATTTTTTTTAAATTAATATTGAACGAAAATTAATTAATAAAACTTTTTGGCCCACCAAACTTTTCTCATTTTTCATTTGGCCCTCCTGTAAGTAAGTTTCCACATCCCTGGTCTAAGACGTCACTCTCGCAATATATTTGACTGCTGATGACGTGGAAATCGGGGTTCGAATCCAGATCTGAGAGTGGTTTTTTCCCTAAATGATTTTCCACTCTCTTTCCAAGCAGCCTTCTTCATTCCTTACACATTAGCCTAATGAGTAGATACGCGTATAGGCCGAACTGGTAGTAAGACGCGGGGATAGAAATAAATCGTTTAAAATCAGGTTTTTTCCACCTCGTCTAAGCATTCGTTTTCGTTGTATGCATATTCATTGATTACGCTAATAGTATAGGAAAAGAGGAAAGTAGAGTTTTAAAATAAATGTACCCACATTTGTGAGGAGGAAGAATGTAAATCAATTTAGGAAAAACTGCTCTCAGTACACCCAACTGAGATTCAAACCACGATATAACAATCATTCAATCTTGGGTTATTCGCGTATGTACTAATTACACTAATGTGTTAGGTGTACTCATATTTACGTGGAGGGAGTGTGAAAAACAATTTAGAGAAAAATGCCCTCAATGGACCCGACGGGAACTTGAACCCCAATCTCCTCGTCATCTTCATTCAATTCCATTGCTAGAGCTATGCCTTAAAACAGGTATCGGCAAATATTCGATCCCGTGGTCTATTTTCAGTCAATCACGTAAGAAAACTACATCATTATTAAAAGTGGATCATTTTACCTTCTTAACTCGCAAATGTATCCAGTACCTTGTAATAATATTTGAGTGAGACCAAAATAAGCTTGGTCTGCAATAGTCAGTAATTTTATAAGAAAATTAAACGGCTTATTATGAAAATATACTTTTTATTTATTCTGTAATTTATTTTATTCAGGTGGGAGACATTGATTTTTGAGAAAAGATTGAATTTAATGAATAAAAACAAGATTTAAGTCAATAAAGAAGATGAAGTTTTGGAATCTAATAAAAACTGCTTATCGTGTATGCTGGATGACTGAATTTGAAAATAAAAACTCCTAGTAATCTTAGTAATAAAATTATTACTGTTAGGTGTTCTATCTTACGACAGGTCAATTCCTTTTATTCAGTGAACTTAGACAGCCAATGGGTCCTGTCCTCTGCCTCCTCCTTTGGCTCCCAGAATTTCCTTCTTTCCTTCACGTCATCCAATATTTAGGCCCTAATAATATAGACAATCAGCATAAGTAAAGTGGGGAACCAAGGGATGATCGTGGGACCTTTGATAAGATTATAAGTCTATCGGGGCATAAAAAGGTTGCTAACCCTGCCTTAAAGTTATACCATTCAACCACTGAAGTGGGTTCGGGTCAAATGGAATTACAATGATTGCCACAACACTCCTCTTACTTATTTTGAAGAAAAGGAAAAAAAAAGCATTTTTCCAAGTATTTAGAGAAGCCAATCATTTCGACCATAAAACTTTTAAAAAAAACTGAGGCTCCATAACATGATTTAACCTGAAAAAATAACATATAAATGATAATAAAAAAAAGGACAAAGTAAAGGACCAGTGACAGAGATACAAGATAAAGACAATACATTTTTTTATTTTCTTCCAAGACAGATGAGATTGAGTCCATATCTGTCGTTACCTCTCTCTACGATTTGTCAGCGAGAAACAAGAGCGTAAAGATGATCTCAGCGATATCTTCTCCCTCCCCCCTTCTTCGCCATATACTTCTTTCTCTTTCTCTCGATACCACACAAAACTTTATCCCATATATTCTTTCCTTTTTGCCAGTTTTTTTATTATTATTTCGTCGCTGTAAGGTTGGTAGACCCTGGGCCTGGGTACATCATTAGTGTGGGCCTTGTGTTTGACTGTCGATATCTCGTGTTCCCCTTATATAGAGTGTAACCATACCTGCTCACGTTTCAAACTAGGGTGTGTGTGTGTGTATGTGTGTTAAGAGAGGGGTGGGTGTATGGGTGCCGTACACCTAAGGTGGTGTCATTTCTTTATCCTCTTCCCCCTACCCTCAACCTCCTCGGTAAAACTGATAACGTTGGGTAAGAGATTCGATACAAAAGATGTCTAGAACGATGGGTTCTAATCATGTATGGGTTTTTTTCTCTCTCGTGTTTTCTTGTTAGTACTGACTTGGTTTCTTAAGGATTTTTTCCCCCCTTGTTTATAGTTTTTTACTTTCTCTCGACACCTCGGAAAGAAAGTATTGGGATCGTTAAAAAATTCGAGCTCGAGATTTTAATAAATGTCGACGTTTTATGATTCTCTGAAACCTAAAAAGTGGTTTTCGCAATGGCGTCTGTCTGTTTGTACCTCGGACTAGAGCCGAAACTATTTTACCGATTGCGCTTAAACTTGGTATCTGGGGATTTAATAAGGTCCCCCATAGGGGGTTTTGGAATTAGATTTCTAGCCCTAAATTTAAGGGAAATATAATGAAGGGAAAAAAGAGAATTTTTTTTTCTCTAAATTCGCTCTGATGATTTTAATTAAATTTTGTATCTAGACACCATTCATCATTATTAACAAGATGGCAATTCTCGTTTTCTCATGAAAATGATCTTGAGGGTACTTTACATGAAGGAGATTTTCCAATTTTTCACATTTCTCCACAACTATTTGAGATACGAAATAACTTATCATTTTAAACTGTAGTATTATTAAAGATAAAAATCTTTTATTTGAAATACATTTTTATGAAACCAATAATTTCTGAACTATAAACGAATAGACACACTTTTTAATTCAACTCTTTGAAAATGAATTTGATTCTTATGCTCTTTGTACAAAGATGTTTCTCTTTTCTCAATTTTTCTGTAACAGTGTTCCTAGTTCCTAATGCCATAGAGTAAGTAACGGTGTATATTATTTCATTTATGATCTTTGGTGTAGTGTTTATACAACAATGCATAGACTTATTATTTCGTTTCACAAATCTTACGATTTTTAAGTAAATGTCTTTATTAAGATAGAAGCGAGAGAAAGTCTGTGTGGTGCGCCATACCAACTATTTAGTTAATTATTTGTCACGAATATTTTTTAAAGTTGAATTTTTCTGCTGAAACTCTTTCAAGGTGACCGCATGGTCTAAGGCATCACTCTCCTGATAGATTAGACTGCCAATGACTGGCAGACCGGGGTTAAAATCCTGGTTGGGGAGATTATTTAAAGGCTAGTTTACTGATAAGTTTTGTTTGTTTTTAATTTGAATATTTAAAAAAAATAGCTTTAGCGATTTGGTTCTAAATGGGTATCTATTAAGTTTTTTTACTTTTTAAATAATTATAAATATTTGTTTTTCTAATAAAAATTATCTTATAGTGATTATTGATGACAGATATTTGTAAAATTTAATATTTTTAAAAAAATAGTCTTAACGATTTTATTCCAAATTGATATTGGAGACTATTTTTTTACATGATAATTAATAATATATGTTTATTTTTCTAAAATAAATTAATTTACGGCAGTTTAGCTATTACAAATAATACAAAATTATAGTAGTTTGAAATTGACCTTGAAGATTGAGTTCAACATGGAGGAAAACAGGTTTTTATTTTTAAAAATTAAAAATAATTTTAAGTCAGTTTAATTTTTTTATTTGTAAAAAATATTATATTATAACAATTTGTATATATATATATATATATATATATATATATGTAGAGAGAGAGAGAGAGAGAGAGAGAGTGTGTTTATTGTGCTTATTTTAATGAGGAAAACTTACTTGATGGTGGTTTACTTATTTTTGAACATTTTCTTCCAGTCTATGATACACAGTATGAGAATAATTGTGCGATTGTGTAGTAACATTTATTTTTGTTAGTTACCTATTTTTTGCCTGTTTTTTCCCCCGGACATACACACATTACCTGTGCTTTCCATGTTCTCCTGGTTTTACAGGTGACTGGCAAGTCTACGTAGATGTATGGCACATGACCAGCCAACCGGATGATAATCTTTATTTATTTAACGATGTCGACTACCTGTGACGTCACGGTAAGTCAAGATAGGATTTCCCTTTTCATGTATTTACATTCTATTTGGCGAGTTTTAATGATATAGCATTGAAACAAAAACCATAAATTATTTAAATATTTCTAAAAGGATTCAAACATTATCACAAAATAATTTTTCTGTAATTAGCAAATATTTTTTTAAACAAACATATTTTTTTAAATCTTCTACAACTAAGAATATTCGGTTTATTTACGGAAATGTCCAGTAGGAATCTTCCTTCCATGATGTAGATTAAAAAAGTCCGTTAAATTATATGTATAACTAGAATAGAAAACAAGAAAAAGTTAATTTTGAAATGCAAATCAATGCTGGCCAGGGGCAAATAATAGAGTGTGTATACGTGTCAGTGGAAGAGGGGAATTGTTATCATCAGATAAACACGATACTTCGCAGGGGTGAACTATTTATTTCCTTCTATTTCTTTAAATGTGTACATTGGCGTCTAAGTGTGATAGTGCCTAAGTGCGTCAAGTTAAGATGCAGCCAACTTTGCAAAATAGCTCTGAAACAGTTTGCAATGTCTTTAAGACTATAGTAATTATTGTTTAAGAAATATATGACAAGAAAACACAAACATCCTGTTGTTGAAATTGAGTCAAAACGGTTGAGGTTTCGTAAACTTCATCTTTACCTTACAAAGCATTTAGTTTCTACCTTGTTCAATAATAGCATCGTTAAAAGCTACTACTCATAGGTCAACGCGATAAAAATAACATTTTAACAGCTTTCCATCACACATTGTGACAATTTTTTAAAATCTCTTTCATATAAGATCAATATTTACATTATTTATCAACCGTACCTGTCCTTTCTTTTATTTAAATTAATATCTTGCGTAGCAAATTTTAAAATAGGGGTTGCAACTGTTTCAGAAGATTTTTTTTAATGTAAATATTGTCTAAGAAGTCAACTGTCAGCAACAATATTTACTTCTAAAACAATAACAGTACATTCTAAACAACTTCTACATTATGTTTAATTAGTTCAGTACTGAGTAACTTTTAGGGCATATAATAAAACTATTATTATTGCGACCCAATTGCTGTTGATTGTTCGAGGACTAGACCGTTGAGGGGTAATAGACCCCCTCCTGGGGATTAAATACGCCAGCCCTTTGTCTAGTGGGAAGCTCGGGTGCTCGGAAGATTTGAAGCTCGATGTCGTTACGCTTTAGGTCTTAATGGTGGTGGCCAGATTTGATGTTAACTGACTTAGAGAGTCACTACCCAATAGTACAGTTAATTGATACGTAGGAGCCGAGTACGAAAGCCAACTTGCAACGAACCAACCTTCCGGGTATCGACCCAGGTCCTAGTTACTCTAGAACGGTCTCACCTCTAACCCAGCTCTAATTTTATGTATGACTATTTTCGAAATGTTTATAATTTTTTCAGATAATATATATCCAGTAGTTTTTTCAATAAAACCCTTAAATAAACAGTTTCGGTTCACTTTTCTCAATCGCTCCTTACCCTCCTAGTGACCATCCATACAAGAAGCGCCTCTAAGGGGAGGCAGGCAGCGACAATAGTGAGGTGGGAAATCCAAATAGAAATGTAAGAGGTTAAAATTATTTTTAAAAAGATTAAGTTACTGTTTCGGTTCGTTTTGGATTACTCAACTTTGATTGTCCCGTATTCAGGCGAGTGGCACTGCTACCATAACTTACAAAATACCAACTGGGATCGTTGATTCTCTTTTGATACATCTTAGTCGTATTCGTATAAAGAATTTATAATCATTAAATCAAGCAAGCGGGATAAACATCACGCTCGTTCGATGTGTCGGGGATAAGGTGAGGATTAAAATTCCGACCGGGGATACTGGGGGTGATTTTTTCCCAAACAGGTTTTCCCCTTTTCCTTCCATGCAAATAAAGCTACATTTCCCATAAATGCTACCTACCTCACAAGTATAATTAAATGCGGATAGCCCGGACCGGTAGTAAAATTCAGTGAGAATAATAATTTTAAAATTAGAATATGGACGCTTGGATTGTATCAAGGGGTCTCGAAGACAAAAAAAAAACATGGGGTCAAATCCTGGAAAAGGTTGGAAACCACTGGTTTAGCTTCCAACCAACAAACAGCGTCAAACTATTTTATACAACTCATAAAAAAAATGACTTTCTAGGTTTATACTTGGCGTTCTCAACACCTTTATTCGACCTTGATTGCAGGCCGCCTACCGGAGCGCCGAGACGAGATGAAGACTTCCAGAAATACCACGTTGTTTAACAATGCCAAAGTGGAGCTGAAAGGTATCAATATTATGTTTCCAAGGGATTAAAAATATACATTTTTAGGTTTTATATATTTTCTAAAAACTCATAAAAGGGTGACATTATCTAATTTTCGATAAAGTTTCACTCGAAATGTCTCAGTTCTAAGATCAAGTAAATGACTAGAAAAAGAGAGCCAAGCCTTCGTCAAACAAATAAAGTCATTTTCTGACAGGGTCATAACATAACCTTTTAAGATAGATTAGGGGAGTTTCAGTGGTTTTGAAGTTTCAGAATTGACGTTACCGTAAGAAATACAGCAGTGTGAGAATATTTTCCTTCGAAAAGATGACGCCTTCAAACAAATTCTCGGGTGGAAAACCGGTCACACCCGAATGCATAAAAAATTCCACCAAGATGTTCCATCTCTTAGAAACGCTGTTTCCTCCCTCGTAAGGATTAGGGGCAGCCGCCCACAAATCTATGAACCGAGAAGGGTGGTCCGCCACTAATTATTGATAAAAATTGCCAGGTGGTTATGGATGGAGGGGCGCGGGGGGGATCTCACTAATCGCCTTACTACGCACTCTCAGCTTGAGCGCACGCGGTTGGAGGAAGGGGTAAGGGGTGTAATAAAGGGTGTACTAGATTCTTGCTCGTTTAATAATGAAAGTAATCTTCTCACGCCATTGTTAACTGAAATCTCCTAGAATCTTTTCCCTGCCCAGCCAAGAACTTATTTCTGAGCTTCGTCTCATAAACACAGATTAAAACATTAAAAAATCAATCCCGCCCCCCCCAACGCTCCCACATTCTCTTTATCACTTCTCTGATATGTATTTCCCGAAGTTTGAGGTTCAATTGCGGGTCGGATTCAGTTCGAGTCAAACCAAGAAAACTATGTAATAATAACAACTCAATCCTACAAAAGTTCTGCATTTGAAACAACATTTTCAAAAATGATTTCTCGCTAAATTATCTTCAAACATTTATCTTTTAAATAGGGGTTTGTTTTCAGGCGGACAGTAAGGGGTTTAGGTTTTTATGGATATTACCGCAATAGTTTTACACGCCCGCTTCAGTGACCGCGTGGTCTAACGCGCTACTCTCGCAGTAGACTAGACTGCCGTTGACGGGGAGATTGAGGTTCGAATCTTGGTCGGGTGTACTGAAAGTGTTTTTTCCAAAATGGTTTTCCACTCTGCCGCCACACAAATGCGGGTACGCTTCCTCTAAAACCTTCCTAAAATAAACATTAAAAATGGTAAAGCTTCTATTTGAAATATATGTTTCTGAGCTATAAGCAATATATGTTTCTGATGCTATAAGCAATATATGTTTCTGAGCTATAAGCAATATATGTTTCTGAGCTATAAGCAATATACGTTTCTGAGCTATAAGAAATATACGTTTCTGAGCTATAAGCAATATATGTTTCTGAGCTATAAGCAATAAATGTTTCTGAGCTATAAGCAATATATGTTTCTGAGCTATAAGCAATATATGTTTCTGAGCTATAAGCAATATATGTTTCTGAGCTATAAGCAATATATGTTTCTGAGCTATAAGCAATATATGTTTCTGAGCTATAAGCAATATATGTTTTATAAATGGAAGTCTGAAAAATTGAGAGTTCATTGCTAAGCTATTTGGTGCAGAGATGTTACTTTCCCCTCAGTACGTTTCTGTAACATTGTATAATGTGCCCTTTATACTCTTTGGTGGAGTGTTTCTGCAACAGTGTATATTATCTAGTTCCATATATTCTATGAGTTTACTCTAAATTAAGCCTTCCTAATTCCTAAAACCATTAGTGTAATTCGTATATAAGCGTATAAACAGAACGGGTAGTAAGATACGGTGCTAAAAAAGTTTGTTAGTAATAACAAGCAACAAAGTATAACAAAAGTGGTATATTTATTTTATTATTTAAATTCTATAATTTTGACAGTACGATTATTTACTAATTTTTATAAACATTTAACATAAGTTATGCGTGAGCGTGTACTTTATTCATAAACATTTTAAGCTATGTCACGAAATTAAGTTCAGTTATATTGTGATTATGTTTGTTTCAAAAACTAAAGATTTGTTGTCCATCTGGTAGCATAGAATTTCTGCGTGGGTGTGTGAATAACTAGAGCTTTGGATCTTTTGGACTTTTGACAGGAGATTAAAATTATATTTTTTATTGTACTTTGTTCTTTTTAATAAAATTGTGTGACTTGGTTTCTAATTGTATTTCATTTTTCCACGGGTACTTATATTTTTATTAGAAGATCTTGAAATAAATTAATCAAAATGTATAAATCCTACTTATACATAATTGTTCATAGTAATTTTTTAGTTTGAGATAATTAAATATGAATGTACATGAATTTAAGGTTATCATCGTTGATTTCAGATTGCTTATAACATTTACTTTGGAGGAAGGTTGATGGAGGGGTGGAATGGGGTGGGGTGGTTTGGACAGCATCCAATTATCAGAAGTCTGCGCTAGTCTAAAAAAAAGAAGTTGGAAACCACTGGTATAAAACACTCCCCCAGATACCCATTCTGAGCAAAACCATAAAAGAGATTTTCGAAAAATTTCAAATGTTGGAGAGTGAGTCATCAGTAAACAACCCTTAAAAGAGTTCATACGTAAAGTCATGTGACCTACCACTGTCATTTTTAATAGAGATCATCAATAACTATAAAAGAACAGATGTGTGAAGGTCACTTTTTAAGGTGTTAGCACGCGAGAAAAGCTGCTTTTGCTGTTTTTATAGCAAAACTTTTTTCTTTGGCAAAAAAAATAAAATATTTCTCCACTAGAAACAAAGAGTTTAATTTTCTTCACATGGTAATATCAACAGTTGTGGTTGAATATATGTCAAGGATGTCCTGGAATTTAATGACAGCTTTTTATCTTCATTTAAAAAGCCTCTTATCTAATGCTGTTATGCTCATGACAAATAATCAACTTTTTTAGCGCCACGTCTTACTACATGTTCATGTTATACGCCTATGTACTAATTACACTAAATGTTAGGGATCAAGAAGGTTTAATTGAGAGTAATGCACCCGCATTTGCTTGGAGGGACAGTGAAAAATCATTTTGGAAAAAACTCAGTACACCCGACCGAGATTTGAGTCCCGGTCTCCCTGTCACCGGTGGTCTAGTCTAATGGGAAAGTGCCACCTTAGAATATGTGGCCACCGAAGTGGGTGTGAAGAACGTTAAATTCTATGTTTCTATTGGAGCAATATTTGATTTATTTTGAACATAATGATGTTTTGCTATAAGAACTGTAGAAATACTGCACTTAGCTCACGTTTGCTACACCCCCACCTCAAAGAAGAAGCTAAGCCTGAAACATGCAAAGGTCAAAAACAAGGCTTTTGTTGTTTACTTTTTATTCTTTTAATTAATTATTCATTAAGTTTAAAGAACAAAAATTAAAAACACTATATTATTTTATATTGAAACATATTTGCTTATATTATAAATGTCATTTAATTAGTAGTGTTAAAATACTCACTGAAAATGGTTGTATGTTGAAATATGTCATATTTAGTGAGGTAGGTATTCCAAATATTTTCATTCTATATATAGAAGTTTATTTCGTATTTCGAAACCTTTCAAAGATACAAAGGTTATTGTGGCTGTCGTCAAACTCGGTAGTCTTGGGGTAAAGTGCTCGCCTCAGAACCCGATCTTCATGGGTTCAGAGCCAGCTGGGCTCAAAGTATTTTTTTTGAGTGATAAAAATCCGTAGCACAAGTTCCTTCGGAGGGTAGGTATAGCCGTCGGTCCCTTGTCGATTGTGGCGTGTAAATGAACCCTGAACGGTATGTGAAAATACCTTTCCCGTAGAAATTGATAGGCCCTTTCACTCTCGCTCATAGAAATACTCGTGTACTGACATAATCAGTCTGCTCAGAGCGTGCACGTTAAATACCTCAAATAAAATATTGTGGGTGTTGCAGTCGAAGTAAAGTTGACTTTACACTTTGACATCTCGATACTTCGAACATATGAAGTAACACTAATCAAATTGTAAAATATCATCAACATTGACCACTAATAAATATCTAACTTTTACTTAAAAAGCTCTTCTGTGAAAACTAGACTTTAGATTTTAAATAACTTTTTTTTAATACTTTGGTATGGCAGTCTCCAAATGCAAAATTGACTCTATTTTAACTAGAAATAAAACATTTCATTGTGAGATTAATTTCTAATTCCTAAGAACGTATAGTACTATTACAAAACACAACAACAAAATCACCCACTTCGGTGGCCCCGTGGTCTCATGCGCTACTCTCGTGTTGGACTAGACTGCCAAAGACGGGGAGATCGGGGTTCGATCCCGGTAAGTTGCACTGAGGGTGTTTTTTCCTAAATGGTTTTCCACTATCTTTCCACAGAAATTCGGGTGCACTTCCTCTCAATTAAACCTTCCTAATCCCTAAGTCAGTAGTATAATTAGTACATAGGTGCATAACCAGAACGGGTAGTAAGACGCGGTGCTAAACAAATCTAGTAAAAATATTCCTTCTTCCTTTTTATTTCCAGTCGCTGTTTTTGTTCCCAGGGCAACTTCATGAACCAGATTTTTTTATTTCTTACCTCATCCCTCCAACGTAATATCTTCCAGGGGGTGGTGAAGTGGGAGGGGGAGGAAGGACTCCACCCAAAATAAGAAATAGAGAAGGTCATATCGAGTTCCTACATCAACTCTACTTACTGTCGCTTCTCCCCCCCTCCCCCTTCAATGTTTATTTTCTCCTCATCTTTTTCTCTCTCAATGACTGACTCTATATATATCAACCCTCTCTCTCTGGACCTTACTATCCCTTACTTCCCTAATTCTCATTTCAAGCGGAGGGCTCTATTTTTAACAACGTTGCTGTTTCGCTAATTAAGACGGATTTTGAGTACAAGTAATCATCCCCCAAGCAACCGTGGAAGATGCTGCTAAACTTATTTTTATTTTTTTTCCACTTCTTCTTTCTTCCTTCTTCTGCTATCTACACTTCAAGTTAGTACCAGAATGACGATGATAATAATAATAATAATAATAATAATAATAACATAAAAAGTCTCCACTGCTCGTTATATGCTCCTGTCAAGTGGACGGGAAGTGCGTATGGTTGAGCGCAGACGTTCATGGTGCGCGGCTGGGAAGGTGTTGGAGGAAACACACTTAGAGAATGAAAATACAAGCTAGGATGGCTTAGGCACCCTTCTTCCCCACAATTATATCTTACAACCGCCCTAGCAGATGCGATCGCTATTATTGAATCAAGCTAGTATAAACCAATGACTCCAGTGGAAGGCGATGATCTTAGAAATAAAACTCACTATCGTTTAGCATCAAAACCACAATGTATTACAGAATTATATTGGAAACAGCTGTGTATTAAGATCAACTCATTGGAATCCTCCGTGTATCAACAACACCTAATTGGAGACCTCCGTATATCAACACCACGTAATTTGATATCACCGTGTATTAATACCACCTCATTTGAGACCGCCGTGTATCAACACCACCTCATTTGAGACCGCCGTGTATCAACACCACCTCATCGGAGACCACCGTGTATCAACACCACCGTGTATCAACACCACCGTGTATCAACACCACCATGTATCAACACCACCTCCTTTGAGACCACCGTGTATCAACACCACCTCATTTGAGACCACCGTGTATCAACACCACCTCATTTGATACCACTGTGTATCAACACCATCTCATCGGAGACCACCGTGTATCAACACCACCTCCTTTGAGACCACCGTGTATCAACACCACCTCATTTGATACCACCGTGTATAACAGGATTGTGCGTCTACCATGCTGGACCTTGACCTTGGAGGAACACTTTTGAAGCAATCCAAGACGGCACAGTTGGAGCAAGGTCCTGTGAGTGAATCCAACCTTAAGGATGAAAAGATAAAAAATATATATTTTCTCAAAATCGGCTCAAAAAGTTTTGAATAAAATTCGCATTTTTTAACATTACAAACAAAATAGTGTGTCTCATCATTGATGAAAATAACTTTGTGAGTATTTTTCATAAGCTGAAATTTCTCATTTTTATCATATCTCCACCACTCTTGGAGATACGAGATAGCTTACCACCATTGCAACGATTTTATTTAAAATGCATATTTGGGAAATGTTTGACATGACAAATAAAACCGTATATTTTTTTTTAGAAAAATTCTTGAAAGGGTAGTGTGATGACTTTTTAAATTAAACATTTAAAAAAAATTGCTCTAGCGATTTGGTTCAAAATGGGTAACTATTAAGAATTTTAGGATTTAAATAATTATATATAGATGACTGATTTTTGTAAAATTTTAATTTTCTGAAAATAACTAACGATTTTGTTTAAAATTTGTATCGGGAGATTATTTAGTATTTTCCATGATCGATAATAATGTGGGTTTTTTTCCCTGAAGTAAATTAATTAAGGGTAGTATACTTACAACAAATTCTATTTAAAAAATTGAAATTTTTTGAAATTGGCATTGAGGATTGAGTTTAAAAAAGGTATCTTGGAATGGTTTTTCATGATAAATAAAAACACGTTTTCATTTTAACAAATTAAAAATATTTTTAGGGTGGTCTACAAATAACTTATTTTTGAAAATTGTTAAAATATGTTCACAATTTGGTTTGAAATGTATCTATAAATAGTAATTATTGATACTTACAAGGTGATATGACCCTATTCGTTGCCCACATGATTTAAGGCTTTACTCTCGTAATATACTAGACTCCCAAATACAGGGAGGGGGGTTCGATCCTGATCTTGTGTACTCAGAGGTGTAGTCCTAAATGGTGTTCCACTCTCCCTCCACGCAAATGAGCGTACACTTAATCTAAATTCAACCTTCATAATCCCTAACACATTAGTGTAATTATTACCTAGGCGTACAGCCCGAACGGGTATTAAAAAGTAAATAAAATAAATGGTAGGGAACCCCGCACTGACTTTCTCGCTCCATTGTTTGAAAATGGAAATATTTACTCAAAACTCGTTATATGTGTGAAACTAAATAATATACACTAGCAAACCTAAACACAAATTACGCTAGACTTGCGTAAAACATTTTTTGACTCCTGGCTTTAAATTTTATGATTTTATTTTTAAAGAACAATTTAAAGTCTTCATTTGTATATTTAGACCAATAAAAAAGATCGTTATTGGGTCCATAAGGGTCGAAACTTCGTATTAAAATTTTAACTTCCAGTTAAAATTTTCGACATTTTATTAGAGGTTGTACATCTAATAGTTATTGTATTTTTATTAAATTCCTCATTTATAAATTTTGACCAATAAACTAGGTAAATATTGATTCTAAAATGATAGAGATAGATCATTGCTGTACAAACATTTCCCCTAAGAGGTTAAAAAAAAAGAACATAAATTTTCGAGTGAATTACTTATCTACTTACTCTATGTTAAACTTTGGTAGTATTTCTGTACAACTAAATCTTACAAAATTGTATTAATATGTTTGGCAATATCTCAGAAACTATTGGTTTTATAAAAATATATTTCAAATTAAAGTTTTTTATTTTTAATAGTACTGCAATTTAGCAATGATAAGTTATTTAGTATCTCAAATAGTTGCGTAGAGACGGAGATTTCAGCTTCTGTTAAGTACTCTAAAATTCATTTTTGGAAAAATTAAAATAGCCTAGATACGAATTTTAATCAAATTCGTTAGAGCCGTTTCTGAGAAAATGATTTTTTTTTCTATTTTCGCCCTTTATTAAACTACTATTAATTTTAGGGTTAAACAGACACACAGATAGACGGCATTGCAAAAACCACTTTTCAGGGTTCGGGGTTTCATGAAACGTCGAAATCCATTAACATTTCATGTTAGATTTTGTTTTTTAACGGTCGCAACCTTTAGTAATCGAAAAGCTAAAAAAATATATATTTGCGTTTAACTTGAAAATTAATGGTTCTATTAAAATATATTTCAAATTAAAAATTTGTATTATAAATAGATCTACATATTGGCGATGATAAGTAATTTTATATCTCAAAGAGTTAAGGAGATATGATTAAAATAAATGGTACGGCGCACCGCACAGACTTTCTCTCTCTTTCTATAAACTCGTAAGATTTCTGAACGAAATAATGTACATTGTATCATCACCACTCCACATAAGAACACGCATAAAATAATATACAATGATATAGGATCAATGAGAAAAGAGGCGCATCTTTGTCCACCTAAGAACATTTCAAACAGTTTAATGTCTTCCACAAGGGTCAACACTTCGTATTAAAATTTCGATTTCTGGTTAAAGTTTTAACATTTTATAAGGTGTTGCAGATCTTCAAGTCATCGCATTGATATTTAATTATTCATTTATACATTTTGACCAAT
>CABFWB010002726.1:21690-43584 GCA_902151455.1 Timema bartmani | reverse complement strand
ACAGACAGACAGACAGACGGAAATTCAAAAACCACTTTTTCGGATTCAGGAAGTCATGAAACGTCAAAATTCATCAAAATCTTGATTTCGATTTTTTTGACGATCACCATACTTTCTCTACCTGTAAGATAGAGAGAAAGTAAAAATAAGAATTTACGCATCAGACCGGAACCCTTTTGATAAAATGAGAGTAGCCATTTTGTTTGTAATAGTTATAAATGTTTAGAAATGAAATTTAATCAAAATCGTTAGAGCCGATTTTGAGAAGATAGAATATTTCTCTTTTCGCCTTTTAGGAAACTACCCTTAATTTTAGGATTAGATATCTAATTCCAAAAACCCCTCGGGGCAACCCTATGAAAACCCTAGATACCAAGTTTTAGCCCGATTGGTAAAATAGTTTAGGCTCTAGTCCGAGGTACAGACAGACCGACGGAAATTCAAAAACCACTTTTTTGGATTTAGGGGGTCATGAAACGTCAACATTCATCAAAACCTCGAGTTCGATTTTTTTGACGATCACAATACTTTTTCTACCTGTAAGATAGCGAGAAAGTAAAAAGATGAAATGTTCGTGTTTACAAGGAAAACCTAATTTAGGGTAGTTTACTGAAAACCTACTTTTGAAAATTTTCTTACAAGTTATAAAACACAATATGTGAAAGGTTCAGCAATTGAATCATACAATTTTTACTTTCTCTCTATCTTACAGGTAGAGAAAGTATGGTGATCGTCAAAAAAATCGAACTCGAGATTTTGATGAATTTTGACGTTTCATGACTTCCTGAATCCGAAAAAGTGGTTTTTGAATGTCTGTCTGTCTGTCTGTCTGTCTGTCTGTCTGTACCTCCAACTAGAGCCTAAACTATTTTACCGATTGAGCTGAAACTTGATATCTAGGGTTTTCATAGGGTTGCCCCGAGGGGTTTTTGGAATTGGATATCTACCCCTAAAATTAAGGGTAGTTTACTGAAGGGAAAAAAGAGAAAAAGTCGATTTTCTCAAAATCGGCTCTAACGATTTTGATTAAATTTCATTTATGAACATTAATAAATATTCCAAACAAAATGGCTACTCTCAATATTTCGGCAAAATGGCTTTAAGGGCTCCGGTCTGATGCGTAAATTAACATTTTTTATAATAGCTCCGAAACTATTTGAGATATGAAATTACTTAGCATTACAAATATGTATATATATTTATAATACAAATATTTTATTCGAAACATATTTTTATAAAATCAATAATTTTCAATCTATACGCAATTATATATATATTTTTAGCTTTTTGGACATTAAAGCTTAAGTATTGCGATCGTAAAAAAAACTAACCTGAAATGTTGATGGATTTCGACGTCTCATGACCCCCCGAACCCTAAAAAATAGTCTTTGCAATGCCGTCTGTCTGTGTGTCTATTAAAACTTAAAATTAAGGGTAGTTTACTGAAGGGCAAAAAGAGAAAAAGTCGATTTTCTCAAAATCGGCTCTAACGATTTTGATTAAATTTCATTTATGAACATTAATAAATATTCCAAACAAAATGGCTACTCTCAATATTTCGGCAAAATGGCTTTAAGGGCTCCGGTCTGATGCGTAAATTAACATTTTTTATAATAGCTCCGAAACTATTTGAGATATGAAATTACTTAGCATTACAAATATGTATATATATTTATAATACAAATATTTTATTCGAAACATATTTTTATAAAATCAATAATTTTCAATCTATACGCAATTATATATATATTTTTAACTTTTTGGACATTAAAGCTTAAGTATTGCGATCGTAAAAAAAACTAACCTGAAATGTTGATGGATGTCGACGTCTCATGACCCCCCGAACCCTAAAAAATAGTCTTTGCAATGCCGTCTGTCTGTGTGTCTATTAAAACTTAAAATTAAGGGTAGTTTACTGAAGGGCAAAAAGAGAAAAAGTCGATTTTCTCAAAATCGGCTCTAACGATTTTGATTAAATTTCATTTATAAACATTAATAAATATTCCAAACAAAATGGCTACCCTCAATATTTCGGCAAAATGGCTTTAAGGGCTCCGGTCTGATGCGTCAATTAACATTTTTTATAATAGCTCCGAAACTATTTGAGATATGAAATTACTTAGCATTACAAATATGTATATATATTTATAATACAGATATTTTATCCGAAACATATTTTTATAAAATCAATAACTTTCAATCTATACGCAATTATATGAATTTTTTTAACTTTTTGGACATTAAAGTTTAAGTATTGCGACCGTAAAAAAAAACTAACCTGAAATGTTGATGGATGTCGACGTCTCATGACCCCCCGAACCCTAAAAAATAGTCTTTGCAATGCCGTCTGTCTGTGTGTCTATAAAAACTTAAAATTAAGGGTAGTTTACTGAAGGGCGAAAAGAGAAAAATTTGGTTTTCTCAAAATCTGCTCAAACGATTTTGATTAAAATTCGTATCTAGGCGTTGATTAAGATTATAAATAAACTGGCTATTTTCATTTTCCTATGAAAATGATTTTTAGGGTACTTTACAGAAGCGTTAATTTCCGTATCTCCACAACTATTTGAGAAACTAAACAACTTATCATTGCAAAATTGTAGGACTATTAGAAATAAAAAACTTTTATTTGACATATATTTTTATAAAAGCAACAGTTTCTGAGATATTTGCAAATATATTAATACAATTTTGTGAGCTTTAGTTGTAAACATATACTACTTAAGTCTTAACGCAATAATTCTCCAATGCCATAGAGTAATTAAATATAAGTATCTAAAAAAGTATGTTATTTTTCCTTAAATCTCTTAGGAGAAATGTTTGCATAGCAATGATCTATCTCCATTTTAGACTCAATAGTCAATATTTACATTTTTTATTGGTCAAAATGTATAAATGAATAATTAAATATCAATGCGATGACTTGAAGATCTGCAACACCTTATAAAATGTTAAAATTTTAACCAGAAATCGAAATTTTAATACGAAGTGTTGACCCTTGTGGAAGACATTAAACTGTTTGAAATGCTCTTAGGTGGACAAAGATGCGCCTCTTTTCTCATTGATTATATATCATTGTATATTATTTTATGCATGTTCTTATGTGGAGTGGTGATGATACAATGTACATTATTCCGTTCAGAAATCTTACGAGTTTATAGAAAGAGAGAGAAAGTCTGTGCGGTGTGCCGTACCATTTATTTTATTTATCTTTTTGAGCACTGCTTCTTTACTACGTGTTCGGAATTAGGGAGATTGTGTATAGACTATAGAGGAAGTGTACCCGCATTTGCGTGGATGTAGAGTGGAAAACCATTTACTAAATTCCACCCTCAGTACACCCGACTTGTATTCGAACCCTTTTACCCCCGTCATCGGCATTCCAGTGTATTGCGAGAGTAAAGCCTTAGATTATACCCATAGTTCTCAAACTTTTTTTTAGATTGTACCCCTTTATCTTGACTAAAAGTAATATATACCTCTCACAGTTAAATTTCCCCGAATGGCAGGTTTAAAAAAATTATATTAATACCTGGCAAATTATTGAGGTAGTTTTTAATCAAGTGAAAAAAAACTGTAATAAAAAAATATTTAAAATGTGACAAAGATATTTAAAGAATCTTACTTTTATAGCCTGAACATTATCTATTATTGGAACTTGAGTTAAGTTAAATTAAAAAAAAAATACTGTTATAGTCTGTAGAAAAATGTAATATGTTTTCTCTAAAATTTAGTTCAAAAATAAGCCCTAACACAAATTTTTCAAATAAAATTAATTCTGGAGTTTAAATGTTTAATTTATTTGAGATATTTAACGTGCCCTTTCTGAACCGACTGATTATATCAGCACACGACTTTTAAATTAACTTAAATCTAGAACAGACATAACATCCAACCCCGGGCCGTTAATTCGTACGGCTTCACACAACTTCCTGATGTATGGTTGAAACTTTCAAGCCAAAGTCTGTGTACCTATATTTTAGGTAAACCATGGATGGAAAAGCCACTTGCACCTAGATACGTTGTTGAGAAAGGCATCATAAACAGTTTGGAAACAAAGTTGAACAAGTTTGTCAGGTAATCAAAGGAGAAAATTTTCCTCTGTCTCCTTGAAATCTTCCCGCCACGTTTGGCCATCTGGTCGGCGTAGGTACCCATGGGGGTGCATGTACCACAGTTTGGGAACCGCCGGATTAGACCATTCTACCACCGAAACGGGTTAAAAGCGTGTGTTTTTTTTTTTCGTAAGAAACACACTAGTTCGATAAAATACCACATCGCCTCGATTCCGATCATTAAAAGTTCACAAACGTGTTTATTTAAAAAATCCCCCCCTCACTCCCCTGGTTTGTCCGCCGGCTTTGCACGCATGCGCAGACGTATCATCATGTGTAAATGTCGCCCACACTGCCACCTTCCCCCAGATCCCTCTCAATCTCTTTCTCTATCCCTTGTCACTGTTAATTGAGCCACAAGGGGGCCACTTGCAGCCGGAAACGTGAGACGAGAACCGACCGGAAATAAATCTTCCGCCATCTTGGATCTCCTATGGTTTCATTTAATTCGAGTTATCACCGTCGGGGTCGCTGATTTGTGTTTTTTTATCTAACTATTTCATCGTGGTTCTTCGGTTTCTTTTGAGAGAGAGAGAGAGAGACAGAAAGAAAGCAATATATATGGGTTTCACATGTATTAGGGTTATCCGTATTTAATTACGCTAATAGAAAATATATTAGGACCCCGCTTCGATGGCCACATGGTCCAAGTGGTCACTCTCACAATAGACTGTACTCCCAATGACAAGAAGCTCAGGGTTCGAAATCCCTGTTGGGTGTACTGAGGGTATTTTTCCCCTAAATGGTTTCCCACTCTCCTTCCATGACAATATGGGTACACTACCTCTAAACTACACCATCCTCGTCAATAATACATGTTTGTATTTAGTACATACGTGTATAGCCCAAACGGATAGTAAGACGCAGGGGATTTTATTTTCAATATCTAGGGTGTCTTATCCGCTTTCCTTCCCACGGTAACCGCCCCAGTAAATATGTTGTCCCCTTGGTAGCATCGGATTGACGGGCTGCCATGGGCACGAGGGGGTCACCCCCTTTTCTCCCAGCCACGTGACGTGAATCCCCGACAACCCACGACAGACAGGCACGATAGACTCACTTCACAAATAGCCGTCTCTTTTTGGATCCAGACTACCGACAAACTTTGACTATGTCACTTGCTGATTTTTTAAAAAATTTAACGACGTCACCTACTTAAGCGGATTCAAAACTATCTTGTGAGGAGGGTTGCATCTTAATTTGACGCAATCTAAGCACCATCACATTTAGACACTAATGTACGTAATAGAAAGAGAGAGAGAGAGAAGAAAATGAGCAGTTCACCCTTAAGAGACCTCTCGTTTGCATGCTGATAACCAGGGCCCGGATTTGGATGACATGTCTTCTTTTACTCTGTCATCTATTTTTGTACACTTAAAACAATGCTCATGTGCACATACATTCTTTTTATGATCTCCTGGTTGTAGAAATGTGTATTTTATAGGCCATTTTTTGTAATTTTAGAACTTTAGGTCGTATTTCATTGTTTGCGTCATTTTTAGGCATTTTTGAGTCTTTTTTATACATTTTTTAGTTATTATAAACATTTTGAGTATTTTTATGGCCTTTATGTTGAATAAGTATATTTACTTTATCTCGACACCTCCGAGAGAAAGTAATGTGATCGTCCCCGTTTACCTCTGAAAGGTAGCAGTCTTACCTTGACGGATTACATTATGGCCCTCTCACAAGCTTCATCATAGTGGAAAAATTAAATATAAGCTTGCCTTTACGTGACGATGTAGTTTTCTTACGCGATCGACTGATAATCGCTGCGAGATCGACCTTTTGGCAACCCGCCTTAGACCATTCGGCAACTGAAGTGGGTCTAACCCTATGTTAATCTCACAACTCATATATTTCAGAGTGAGACAATGAAACGTCAAATATCTCACAGTTTAGTTTAGTAACAAAAATATCCAAAGTATAGAATTGTTTTAGGAAAACAGTCTCGCTAATTTTAAAGTCTTCCAGTAAAGAGTGCTGGGCCGTACGGCCCCAGGTGGGGGGTTTCTCTAAGGGCTGAGACTCAAGTCTTCCTACCTGAAAACCTCCCTTTACTTAGAAGAGCAACGGCGGGGAAGGAGAGAGAAGAAGGTAAGGAATGTTTAATAATTGGACCGCAAAGAAGGCGGAGAGTAAATCCCGGACTAATTAAAAGTGCGTGACGCTGTCACGTCCATAGGGTGTTTCAGAA
The DNA here is from genome assembly GCA_902151455.1 of Timema bartmani. Taxonomy (NCBI): domain Eukaryota; kingdom Metazoa; phylum Arthropoda; class Insecta; order Phasmatodea; family Timematidae; genus Timema; species Timema bartmani. The sequence continues at coordinate 37,272 of CABFWB010002726.1, read as the reverse complement.
GCTTGATAACCTAGTCCTGATGATCGTCTAGACCAGAGGTGGCCAAACAGTCGATCGCGATCTATCGGATGATCGCGGTCGCTTGTTTGGTCGATCACCTTGGTGATCGATTCAAAGATATTGAGAGAGTAAAATTATGAAAGATTGGGCTTGCCGGTTTTTTTCTCAACTGAAGACTATAAAGATATAAATATTGAAGCTGTCTGACTGGTGGACATTTATAATCCTGCCTTCGTTTGTGCCAGAGTAGCTACTAATCTTCATTCAACAAATTATACCATTGTCATTCATAAACCTGCAAATTCAGGTGTTTGATGAGAAAATACTTTTTTCGGTGTAACTATATAATATGTAGCTTACCCGCTTCGGTGGCCGCGTGATCTAACACGCTACCCTCGCAGTAGACTAGACTGCCGATGACGTCGAGATCGAGGTTTGAATTTAGGCCGGGTGTACTCAGGGTGGCTTAGGTTAATTTATTTTCCCCTTTCCCTCCCCCCAAATGTGGGTACACTTCCTGTAAATATAACCTTACTAATCCCTAAACCTATTAGGGTAGCTGGTAAATAAAACTAGTAAGTTTATAATTGTATCAAGAGCGTGAGTGTCTCTGGATCTCTTAAAGTCATGTTCAAAATGGACGACAGATGAGTATCGGTAAATATTATCTCTCGGGTGTTTGTTCCTTTTCATGAGCGAAAGCACACTTCCAGTTTCACTTGCTAGATTTCACCAAATAATGACCAATTTACAACATAATCACTAACGTTATATTCCTACAACTTTTATAAAATGACGATTTGGGTCACATTGTACGTTGGTTCATTAAAAGGTCTGTGGGCCACACAAAATCATGAATTGAGCCACACGTGGCCCGAGGGCTAAAAGTTTGATATGCCTGTGGCAGGGTCAGTTTGGTAAAATGCCTTCATCTTCCTCTTTTTTACCACCACTCTTCCTCCTTTATTTGTTTTCATTCTTATACTGTCACTCACACATCTGCTTTTATCTGTTTCTCCCATCTATTTGTTACTCTCCGTTGCAGTATTTTACCTACTCACTTCATATCCATAATTATTATTGGGATTCTTTCCTTTTCCATCCTCATTACTTAACATAACATCTCACCCTTGCTTCCTCTACTATCTCATTTAATCCTGTTTATCCTCATGACTACTAACATGCTTTACATGGCCTCCACTTTCATAGTCTCTCTAACATTCAATGACCAGGTTTCTGCTGCATATATAGCTATGGGTACAAAGTACGCCATCTAAAGCGGTATATTTTCCCCAGAAAATAAGTTATATGACCGTCTCATTGACTCAATAAGCTTGTTAAGACTATCGTCGGCACATACTAGTCTGGGTTCCTTCTTAGTGCCTTGTAAGAATCTTTAGCCCAAAAGAGAGTGCAATGATCGACTCCATCGACATAAGAATATTGTGTGTATGAATAGTACTCAACCCGAAGGTTGGTTGGATCCTCAACACTTCCACTGTCAACTGTAAGGCCTAGGCGGCAGTGAAGAGGCGTACTGGGGAAATGAGGAGTGAGGTAGTTTCCTCACTGAACCAGATACTACTGCACGTCAGTCGGCCAAGCTCACCGAAATGCCAACGCCAACTGACCCTATAAGTGACATCTTCACTCCATTCATCACAGGGGCTTGCTATATATTGAATGTTATTAGTAGTATCCTTCATACTACTGCCAATTTTATATTTTTCAGAGCCATAAGTGATACTGAGACAGAGTAATGAAAGTAACAACTTGCTATAGCCCATACCAGAAGACATAGTGCATTGTAAACATTGTATCTGACCAAAGTCTATTGATATTTATAATCTTTTATATATAATGTCCCAATAATTATAGCACCTACTAGTTATGTTGATAATTTCATACAACATTATGTTGTGCGGCACAATTTAAACTACCATTACAACTTTTAGTGATGTTAATTTATTTCATATACCATAAATGTTGTGCGGGAAATCTTAGCCTAATCCTGCGTCTACTAACGAAAGGTAATTTGTCCAGCCGCTAGCTGTATATGTGTCGACATTATATTGCAACCGAGAGTACCACGCCCTCCACACGAGCTTGGCTCAATAATTCTGAACCACCCTTTGGAAGAGCAAGATTCGGTGGGGCGGAGGGGTGGGTAGGCGTGCCTACAATGTCTTCCCTAGGTCTTATCTTTATAATTACCTTCCCTTACATTTCGCTACTGTGCCAAAAACGTCTTTGGACAAAGAAAAAAAAAAATCCGTTGGATATGGATCATGCAACGGTTAATTTCACTATAAGCAAGCGGGGACATTAAGTGTGGTTTTTTAAAAACTTTTTTGTAATTTTTTATATCTCCTTAAAGAGTGTGTGTTAAGGGAGCCACTTACTTGAAGAAAAATATCCGCACACTGTTGTATTTATTTAAAGAAATAGCACTTCTGAAATTTCAAAACTACTTTACTATTATTATAATGATTTGAGGTATTTAACGTGCACTTTCAAACCAACTTGTTATAACAGCACGGGCCTTTACATAATAATTGTCACCCCACCCCGCCATCCCCACCCCCCACCCCCTGTGGGCTCGTTCTGTTAGGAGCTGGAGGGGTAGGTTGGCAGGCAATTTAACTGCATGGGTTCGAAATAATACGTAGTTTTGTGAATTTTTGGTTTAATAGGAGCTACTAAAAGATTATACAAAAATGTGAGGTTGGTTGTAAGATAAATAATAATAATAATAATAATAATCACCCGTGCTCGTGGAAGAATTGGCTTAACTTGTGACCGTGACTGTTACTACGCGGTCTTCTACCGAACTCGATCCCGAGACCCTGGGTTCCAAGTACCAGTACTGTGGACGACCCGAAAAGGTCATCTGTCTCGGTACGGACCCGGACAGAGTGACCACCCGCGAGAGAGATAGAATTGTGACGCCCCGCTGAAAAAATTCAAGGTATTTTATACCACGATATGGGCCCCTTTTCGGCATCGATAGTTTGCACATTGTTATGAATTGTCAGCGCTCTACTGCATCCTCTCTAGTCTGTTACTTCATACATGCTAGGCCAGCAACTATAGCATGTTCGTCCAATCTAGTTATGTAAGTCAAAACAAACATTTAAATATTGCTCGGTGGTTATGCCATGACTTAAATATAGAACCGACACAACACCAAACTCCTCGGTAGTTAATTCATCAATGTGAAAGAGGTAACCAACATTTCAGCAATGATAAATTTTTCAGCCATGCCAGAAATCGATTCCTTGGCCCTTAGCTTAGTAGACAGACACATTACCGACTGAGCTGAGGTGTTGGACAAAAAAACCTTAAGCAATCCTCAATAATTAACTTAAAATGTTCCGCTATGACCTTGAAAAATGATTATTTGTGTGAGATCTACATTTCTAACTATTTACTTTGATCTCAGAACTGAGACATTTCAACTGAAACGTCCTTGAAAATATGCTGATTTTAGTTTTTTACAATTCTTCCTTTTTTTTAATTCTTAGACTTAAAATGTACGGGTTTAAATCCCATAAGAACATGTTGATACCTTTTACCTCTATTTTGATGGGTTTTGAAATAACAAACCACCTATAAAATAACATATGATTTAACCGCTTGGTGGCCGCAAGGTCTAAGGTGCTACTCTCACAGTAGATTAGACTGCCGATGATGGGGAAATCGAGGTTCAAATCTTGGTTGGGTGTCCTGAAGGTGTTTATTCTTAAAAAAATTACCACTCTCCTTCCACGCAAATGTGGGGACATTTCCTCTAAATATAACCATCCTAATCCCTAAACCCACTAGCGAAATTAGTATATACGCATATAAACCGACCGGGTAGTAATAAATGGTGCCAATATAACTAAATAGTTTATATGACTATACGAAGCTTTATAGATATAAATCATCCATAGGTAGCTTCAACAAGGCAAGTCGACCCCTGAGACGCTCATTGTCAGCCCATGATTTACAAACGTCCATCACAGACTCTGCCTTGAAAATATGAATGAAGAATTACCCTAGGCAAACGGGATGAATCCTGGATAGCTTAACGTAAGAGAATTGGCACCCTAACACAAGGGATCCAGGTTCGATTCCCATGTCCAGGTGTCAAGTTTTAATTTAACGAATACAAGTCTTATATATCTAAACATTGACACATTTTTCACTGTCATTGAGAAGGGGAGGGTGGGGGGGGGTAGAACCCATGTCCTGTCCTTGCAGCTGTAAATCTAGGTGTGCACTTGTCTGTCTCCTCAGGTGTAAAGCTAGATGAGCGCTTGTTCTGTCTTCTCAGGTGTAAAACTAGGCGTGCGCTTGTCTTGTCTTCTCAGGTGTAAAGCAAGCTGTGCGCCAGTCCTGTCTTATCGGGTGTGGAGCTAGATGTGCACTTGTCCTGTCTTCTCAGGTATAAATCTAGGTGTGCGCTTGTCCTGACTTATCAGGTTTAGAGTTAGATGTGCGCTTGTTTTGTCTTCTCAGGTGTAGAGTTAAATGTGCGCTTGTCCTGTCTTCTCAGGTGTAGAGTTAGATGTGCGCTTGTACTGTCTTTTCAGGTGTAGAGTTAAATGTGCGCTTGTCCTGTCTTCTCAGGTGTGGAGTTAAATGTGCGCTTGCCCTGTCTTCTCAGGTATAGAGTAAGTTCCATCTTTTCAGGTGTAGAGTTAAATGTGCGCTTGTCCTGTCTTTTTAGGTGTAGAGTTAAATGTGCGCTTGTCCTGTCTTCTCAGGTGTGGAGCTAGATGTGCGCTTGTCCTGTATTCTCAGGTGTAAAGCAAGCTGTGCGCTAGTCCTGTCTTATCAGGTGTGGAGCTAGATGTGCACTTGTCCTGTCTTCTCAGGTGTAATTCTAGGTGTGCGCTTGTCCTGACTTATCAGGTGTAGAGTTAGATGTGCGCTTGTTCTGTCTTCTCAGCTGTAGAGTTAGATGTGCGCTTGTCCTGTCTTTTCAGGTGTAGAGTTAGGTGTACGCTTATCCTGTTTTCTCAGGTGTAGAGTTAGAGGTGCGCTTGCCCTGTCTTCTCAGGTGTAGAGTTAGGTGTGCGCTTGTCCTGTCTTCTCAGTTGTAAAGTTAGGTGTGCGCTAGTCCTGTCCTCTCAGGTGTAGAGTTAGGTGTGCGCTAGTCCTGTATTTTCAGGTGTAGAGCTAGGTGTGCGCTAGTCCTGCTTTCTCAGGTGTAGAGTTAGGTGTGCGATAGTCCTGTCTTTTTAGGTGTAGAGTTAGGTGTGCGATAGTCCTGTCTTCTCAGGTGTAGAGTTAGGTGTGCGATAGTCCTGTCTTCTCAGGTGTAGAGTTAGGTGTGCGCTAGTCCTGTCTTCTCAGGTGTAGAGTTAGGTGTGCGCTAGTCCTGTCCTCTCAGGTGTAGAGTTAGGTGTGCATTAGTCCTGTCTTCTCAGGTGTAGAGTTAGGTGTGCGCTAGTCCTATCCTCTCAGGAGTAGAACTATGTGTGCTTAGTCCTCTTTTCGAGCTAGGTGTGCGCTACTCCGGTCTTCTTAGGTGTAGAGCTAGGTGTGCGTAGCTATCCTCTATAAATATTACCGTAGAAAAACACTCCCCAGACTATCATTTTGAAACAAATTGTGGAAACCTTTTATACAAATTTCAATTATTAAAAAAATAAATGATCAGTAAACTGCCCTTAATTTTAGATCTAAATCAATATCCCTCTTTCCTCTTGAGGTTTGGCAGTATAGCATCTAAATATCAAGTTTGAATTAAATCCATAAAACAGTTTTGCCTATAGCCCCAGGTAAAACTAACAAACAGACAGAGAGGAAAATAATAGAGAGAAGGTATAATAATAGACAGAGGAACAGACAGACAAAGGGACAGTAAGAGGAAGAGACAGAACTATAAGATTAATTTTTTTCAGTTTGAAGACACACAAAACGTTAAGTAAGATCCATCATAATATCGCGCTACAAAATGCTCATGATCACAATTCTTTCTCTATATGAGAAATACACAAAAATACCTGTATTCGCTCCGACCCTGGCTTTGAGAGGGGTAGGTGGTGTTACGAAAGGGGGGAGGGAATGCCGCGCCTCACCGGGCAACAAATGAGCCGGTAAACAAAGTGTCACAACCATTTCTAACATCCTCGATTATACCAGAGTAGACCAGAGTAGACTAGCATTGCACCCCCAGTACTGATTTGGGCACGGGTGAGCCCACGTGAGGCGGCACCCGGTACTTCCCCCCCAACCTACAGCGCTCTCGAAATAAGGAATGAGGGGTGGGGGTGACGTCAACCAGTAGTAGTAAATTAGTAAAGGCCCGTTGACACTGTATTAGTTGACTAATGCAAGTACACTAATTTGGCTGCGTGCCCACAACTTGCAGCGTGTAAACAGACAAGCAAGCTACTAACAAACAAGTCCACTTGCAAGTGAAAAAGTTAATCACCTTCCAACTTTACTAATGCAAGTAAACAATTCAAAATGGCGGCAACTAAAAGAATGTTGTGCGGGAGACACTTATTTGTGGAATGTTATAAAAATAATGAGTTTTTGTGGAATTTTAAGCACTGGATTTATAAATTATTGCACTAGAGGATATTGTAAAGTGATATCAGGCGTACATATTCTCAAGAAGTGTCCAAAATAAAATGTTACGTAAATGTTGCAAATGTGCCTTGTGAGAGATATTATTTAATATAGGTTAACAAATGTTATAAATAATTTGATTAAAACCATTATTTCCTACCAATCAACGTGGCATGTGTAATTTTTTTTACATACAATCCCAAAATATGATAAAACATTGTAGTACCGTGATTAGTTCCGGCAACATAATATTCGTGTTATCGGCAAGTAAGGTATGAATGGCCTGTGGTTTTCACGCGAAATCAATCTCCATATTTGACACTTTAACCAATCTTTATAAGTTTTAATTAATAATGTTCAGCCCATACACTTCAAACATTTTGTAGCAATGCTTTGGCAACTTGAGTAGATACACAACATTATATTATTGTCTCATAGCAAACCAGATAATGTATTTTTAAACCAATCTACAAATTAATTTATTATTATTTTTAAGAAATATTTTAGGCCTAGCTAGCTAGCATTTGACAAGATATTTTGTTATTAGTATACCAACATTTAAAACAGGGTTGAAAAAACCTGAGTTAGGCCTATTTATAAAAAAATTCAACCTAGTTTGGTTGCATTGGGATTTATTGACTTTGAGTTTAATTTTATTGATCATTTATGCTAAGTGAGTTAACAAATCAAGAAAAATAATAAAATAATTATTTGGGATCAAATGAAGCATATTTTATGTATTAAGCAATTAAGAAGTATTAGACATACTAATCACAAACGTTTTTATGTTATCTATATAAAACAATTTTTTAAATAGGTCAACTAATTATGATACAATGCGTTTACTGAGAAATTGTAGTTTATTTGGCCACCCATTCTTATTCTAAATTCACCCTTCCTAGCTCCTAACACATAATCGTAATTAGTATATGCGTATTAATAACCCGAACGAGAAATAAGACGCAGTGATGAAAAAAATGGCTCCAATATAGAGATCAGTTCGCACCACTTCATCAGCGATACTGATACAAGTGAAAAATGCGTGTCAACACAACTAGCATGTTAGTAAGCTAATACTAGTACATTTGCATTAGTCCACTAACATCGTGTCAACGGGCCTTAAACCCTTGAACCAGCTCCCGTAGCCGCATTCTCTAAGGCAGTCCGGGACAACGTCCCCTAATTTCCATAAAATAATACCAAAAATACCCCACTTTATAAAAATCACTATTAAGAATAATTGCCTATGACACTAAAATCGGGGTTCGAATCCCGGTTGGGTGTACTGACGGTTATTTTTCCAAAAGTGTATTCCACTCTCCCTTCGCGTAAATGTGGGTAAGCTTCCTCTAAATATAACTTTCCTCATCCCTAGCGCATTATCGTAATTAGTAAATATTGATTATGCGTATAAAATGAGCGGGTAGCGGGTAGCGGGTAGTAAGAGGTGGTACTAAAAAAAAGTTAGCCCCCATTGATATGATCAAGGCGTCGTGCTATTAACGATCACCGACAACCTCTGAAAGACTAGTTCGAATCCTGGTTGGGGATCAAAATTGAGTTATATATTTTTTGAGAAAAATTGTCTTGAAATTAGTTGTTCGGAGTTTGCCAAAATTGTTCTATCGGGTGATAATAGCCCCCAATAGGGAGTTTTTACTTTTATTTGACCGTTATTTTTTTAAAATCTCACTGGAACTGTATTCAGTCTTAATTACACTATTGGTGTAGGGATGAACAAGGTAGAATTGTATAGTAAATGTACCCACATTTGCGTTTAGGAATAGTGAAACAGGCAGATCAGATAGACAGAAGGACAGACAAACATGGGGAAAGACATACAGAATTAGAGACAAACTTTTTTCAAAACGTTAAGATCCATTTAACTTCGAGGTAATTTTTTTATTATGTTCACGATTACAATACTTTCTCTATACGAGAAAGTAAAAAGTATAAGATATAATACCTGTCTTTTTTTTAATATGCTCTTGATCAATTATATTCCCCCTAAGAAAAAAAAATTGAGATAAAAAGTAATGTGTTTTCGTTTTATTCACGGCACAAAAAAAACACACTATGTTATGTGAAACATCTTGCCTTTGATGTGAACAACAAAATAAAACCTTCTTTTCTTCCTTCTCCTCCTCCTTTCCTTTCCCTCTACCTTTATACCTTATTACCAAGGCAAAGGGATAAAAATCCTATCACGGAGCAAGCGTTAAGTCTTCTTCAATTTCCCGCCCGCGGGTCGGGAAGTAGGGGGAAAGGGTGGGGTGGGGAGGTAGAGGAGACTCCTTCCTTCAAACTTACTCTTCCTCTTCTTTCTCTCTCCTATTCCCTTTCCTCGTCAAGGTACAAGAGGCGAAATGCTGTGCACAACGGTGTCAGATGCTTCCAATTAAAATACTGAAGCGGGGCGGCGGGGCACGTTGCAATCTGAGACGACGCTCCAAACTTACTCCCCTCCTCCTCCCTAGGCTGTGTATAAAGCAGGGGCGTCGCATTGCCAACCTCGTCAAATTGACCCCAGGTTGTTCGTGGAAGCGCGCGACTTAGCTCTCTGAGCGTGCGCTACGAAGACGCGGAGATTAATGTTCAAAAGGAATTTTCTTCTAAGAGGTAGAGAAGGTGTGGGGGAGGGGGGGTTAATAATAAACGTTATCATAATTACCGTCACGGTTCCCTCGGAACGCTGAGCTTCGGACTGAGAGGGATATGGGGTGACCCATAATTAGCGACACAGCTAATTAACACCGGCGATACAATGTTGGTGATGATATTAATTTGGGAGGGTGTAAAGAAATCTAGAAAAGGCCAGTATTTTTGCAGTTGGCCAAAATAAATCAAATATTGTTCCAGTAGAAACAGAGAGTTTAATTCTCTTCACACAGTGATATCAACAATTGCTGAATAGCTGTCAAGGGTGTCCTGGAATTTAATGCCAACGTTCTCTCTAATCTGTCATCTAATGCCGCTATGCTCTTGAAATATATTCAACAACTGTTGACAACATGTGGAGAAAATTAAACTCTATGTTTCTACTGGAGCAATATTTGATTTATTCTGTCCAAAAAAAGTTTGGAATTTTAATATAAAAACAGTAAAAATACTGATCTTAATTCGCGTTCCTAACACTCCCGTCTTAACGACGTTGCCTTCTTGGTGAATTTGAAGTTATTTTGTGAAGCGGGTTGCATCTTAACTTAGCGCACTCAACGCAGTCTAAGTTCAATCACATATAGACGTCCAATGTACAAAATATAAAGAGAGGGAAGAAAATGAGAGGTTCAACCCGCGAGGCCTCTAGCTTACCTGCTGATAACAGTCGTCCTCTTCCGCTGACGAGTATAAACACTCACTCTACTATTTTGCGTTTGGCTAGAATAAATGAATTGCTTTTAAAACTGTATTTTTTCCATGTTTCCTATTCTAGATAGACATATGCTTCCCCAGGTAGTTTAAATCTTACATCCTGGCAAAAGGATTCCTACCGGCCATTTCCGTTAATAATGAATCCAAATAATCCGATTTGTAAACGATTTTTAAAAAAATTACAAAAAGACAACTTCAAGATCAAATAAAATAATATTGTGACAATGAAAGACCATATTTAGAATATCATTTAATAATTTATGGTTTTTTGTATTTAAAACTCACCGAATAAAACGTAAATACTTTAACAAGGGAGATCCTCTACTGAATTAAGGATACCAGGTTCAATTCTCAGCATTGAATAAAATTGTATTATTGGTAAAATGTTTAATTTCTCCTTTTACAACGAAAAATTAACGATTGGAGATTTTTTGTTGTGTCTGCTCTAGATTTATGCTAGTTGATAAGACGTGTGGTGATATAATCAGTTGGTTCAGAAAGGGCACGTTAAATAACTTATATTTAAAAAAAATCCTCATCGGTGGTCGTATGGTCGAACACGTCACTCTCTTGTTAGACTGTATCACAGGTGAAGGGGAAGTCGGGGTTAGAATCCCGATCTGGTCTAGAGTGCTTAAAAAATCCACGTTTTTTCACGAAAACGTAGTTACATTATTTCTATCTACCTCCCCGCTACATAAATAGCTTAGTCAGACACGATTGAAAAATTAATTAATCAATTACGATTTAGTGTAATTATTGAGTACTAAGAAAACTTATCGGAATTTGCCTGGTTAGAGAATTTGAAACCACAATTACTATTTTTAGGGAGAGAAAATGCCCTTATAGGGCACTTGTTTGGGGCGATGGTGGATTGGGCATTTTTCATGTGAGAGATTGTTGGATTGGGCATCATTGACTCAAATAGAAGGAATTGTAAACAGGTTTATTGGGCATCGTCGACTCAAATAGAAGGAATTATAAACAGGTTTAGTGGGCATCGTCGACTCAAATAGAAGGAATTGTAAACAGGTTGATTGGGCATCATCGACTCAAATAGAAGGAATTGTAAACAGGTTGATTGGGTATCATCGACTCAAATATAAGGAATTGTAAACAGGTTGATTGGGTACCATCGACTCAAATAGAAGGAATTGTAAACAGGTTGATTGGGTATCATCGACTGAAATATAAGGAATTGTAAACAGGTTGATTGGGTATCATCGACTCAAATAGAAATAATTGTAAAAAGGTTTATTGGACATCGTCGACTCAAATAGAAGGAATTGTAAACAAGTTGATTGGGCATCGTCGACTCAAATAGAAGGAATAATAAACATGTTGATTGGGCACTTCACGGTATTATATTAATTGGAGATTGTTAGTACAATAAATCGCCAGCAGACTACAGTGCAGTACAACCCATCCAGTTGAGCGATAGCTACTCCGAGGTAAAATTAATTCTTAATTAGAGGGGGATCAAAGCTAGGTTAGGTTAGGTTAGGTTAGGTTGGGCTCAATCCACCTCGGGAGGTAAAACGTACTGCAAGGGAGCAGCACCCAGTCAAAGTAACATCACATTATGCCTGGGTTAATCTTGTCACTGCCCAAAATAAACCGATCCACGATTAGATTGGGGAATAACGAAAAATTTGAAAGAAATAAAATCGTTCTATCTGCCCTGGGCTTGAACCCGATACCACACAACAACACCCCTCAGATCCTCACATTTCTCACTACCAGCAAACCCACACCTAATGGTGACGCCTCAAGGTGGAATAACATTATGCATGAAGATGCACGACTCCCTCACCCCGATTTTTATTCCCTCACAACTTCTTTTTTTTAAATGACTAAACAATGATAGACTGAGCAAATATCGATGTTCGATTCTAAATTCTTTTGATGGCCCAATAAAGTAAACAACACAGTAGATGAAGCGGGCTCAAATGATTTAATTTGAATTTTCAATGCGACTAATAATATATAAATATGTGATGCAAATATTTTGAAAGAGGAGGGGAGACTCTAAAGGTAGGAGAGGGACAGCCATCCCCCCCCCCGACCCCACCACACACAGATAGATGCTAATAAAGTCCAGACCTATCAAAATTTAATTAAAGCACGAAATCTCTCGTTGAAATCAAATAGACCCGTCAATATTCGTGAATATTACTTCATTCTGAATTAAAACGAAGCTGACATTGGCCCGACTATCAACGCGAGTGTGTTCTAATGTTTGTTTTGTGTTTTTCTTTGCTTATCGGATCTTACTACCCATCCGGGGTATTCGCATATTTTAATAACTATGATACCCGCTTCGGTGACCGTACGGTCTAAGGGCGTCACACTCGTATTAGACTGAACTGCCGATGAAGGAGAAATCGGGGTTTGAATCACGTTGGATGTACTAAAGGGGGCTCTACCTAAATGGTTTGACACCCTCACTACACGCAAATTCTGGTACACTTCCTAAAATTAAACTTACCTCATCCTTAAAACACTAGTGTAAGTAGTACGTTTGAGTATAGGCTGAACGGGTAGTAATAAGCTGTGGTAAACAAAATACTATGAAGTACGGATGAGGAATGTAAAAATGTAGGGGAAAAGCAGCACACCAATACACCTGACTGCAGGGCCGTATTTAAGGAGGGGGGTTACGGGATCAAACCCCCCACACCCCGAAAACATATTTTTTTTAAAATAGCAGAGTTGAATGAGGTAGAAATAAAGTTTTAAGAAAGAATAACTGTTAGTGTGCGCCTGTCCTATTGGAATGGATGAGTTTGGGTCAGAATATGAGGGAGGAAAACCTGTCATTTGGGTGAAGGGGGAGGGACTCAATGTGTGCGCACATTTATTATGAAGGTCACAAAGTGTATTTCCATGCACTTTCCTTGTTAATGTTGTTGGCAAGATTTTTGTTTAGACCTTTTGGCATGTAAGTGTTAATGTTTTTGTCCGTTGACTTGAAGCCAGTTTTATAGTTTGCTATTGAATACATTTTAAAATAATCTTGTCTAGTAATTTTGTTTTATTTCACCTACTAGGCTGTAAAACATTAATAGGAAAGTGAAATTGTTTAATATTAGATCCTCACATTCTTAAATGGCAAACACGACCATGATTTATTAAGCCTTGAGCGAAGAGGAGGGAAATCAACTCTTTGTTTGAATGTTTGGTCAGGTTTATTTATATGTACCGCCCCACTCTCACTCTATTTAGTTACGGCCACAATAGACTAAAAAGGAGGAGGGCGGAACTTTTAAGGAAATAATTATATAAAAAGGTGAAACATTTGCAAATTTAAGAAATATTTGAATTATTTATTCAAAGTAACAAACAGTGTTAAAATAACAAGTTGCATGGCCTTAAATGTCAAACTGAAGTGTGTTGGAAAACAAATAAATCATGGCAATTTATTTCATGCGCAGTACGTTACAAAAATTTTAAGGTGTATAGTGATATTATATAAACTTATCTAGAAGAAACCAATGAAAAAAAACGAAATTTTTGCTATTATTTGAAGAAACTATTCTAAATGATAAACAAGCTTCTAATTCACCACAGTGAATTAAGATCAAACAAAATTATGATCAAAAGTTAAATTTCTAGATATTACAAAGATTGCAAAGAGCTTAAAGAGCCTCTTTTAAATGGTTTGCAACGCGTCAGATACACACAAAATAGTTTTAAATTTAAGGAATTAATTTAAATTTAAATATCGCACCAGATATTTACTTAAAACACAAAGGTTTGACTTGCTGACTAAACTCAAACCTTCGCGAAACCATTACCCTCGTCACCTTTTAAAGAATTAAACAAGACTCCCACATTTAAATTTCTAATATAAAAACAAAATTACGTTGGAAAACTTGTAAATTTTGCCTAAATGAATTAGCGAATATTACAGTCAAAACCATATTAATCAACAAAAATAAGTTACTTTAACATTAACTTCAAATAAAAGAAGTCTACAAAATAACCAAATTAAGAAACATTGCCAACTTAAAGAATTTAAGTTATTACTGATAGGAATTTTTTTTTATATTTAACTAATTATTGCAAAACACAAAAAGAACTAAGAAATGTGGCTACCTATTTAAACCGAGAAAATAAATAGATACTAGCACCCATGCGGCAACAGGAAACATTAAGTGCTACATAGCAGAATTTACGTTTAGAAATAAAAAGTATTTAGCAAACATTACTGATGCCTACACTGAAAGATTTCCATAACAAACTAAACCAAAGTATTCAGGAAAATCAAACCCATCGCAGCAATATGTAGTTTATAGATTAAAACAAAGATATTATCAGCCATCTTCACTAGATACTGTCCTAGTCCTGAAGAGGACTCCTCGTGGAAGTGGCGGTTGTAATGGTTATCGATATTGTCTGTGTTCCCTCGTTATATAGGTCTAGTTGCAAGGTGGGAAGGTGGGAGTTTTCCTTTGTTATTACGTCAGTCGCTAACATCATGTTAGAAGGCTGCTTTGTTGTCATCACGTACGCCAGGTTCTTGTTGTCTTGATATTCAGTCGCTGCATTCAACTCATTTCCAAAACACGAACTCCAAGACACCGGACGAGCAGTGGTAGAGCTACGCTGGTTTGATCACGTACGCCACACCGGTGTCCATGAATATGAGTGGTCTTGTCTTAGTACAGCACGGGCCAATCAGAGCATTGTAAGCTCACTCCATTGGAACATCAGAGTGCTGCACAATTTTGTAGCTTGTTTTGGACTTCTCTCCAATCTAGCATTCTTGGTGATGAGGCTGGACTTGCAAGTTGCTCTACTCCGGCATATGTATACGTGAGTAGAACACCTATATTTGACACAGTAAGATCGTGATGTTTAATAATGCTGGATGTTTATGAGTACAAGATTATTTGGGGGAGTATTTCTATTGCAGGACGTCTATGAATATTAGCTTGTTTAGGGGTGGGTAGTAACATTGTCATATTAGCAGCAGGCTACACGCTAATGCTACATATAGTGGTGGTTATTTATAGTATTTACAATATATCTTATGTAATTCATTTATTATATTTACGCAAAACTAGTATGTAAGTTACTTTCGAATTTTTTCTTTCCTAAGATGTATTTTGTACAGTTCATCTGAATGTACTTTATTGGTTTAAGCCAAGGTCGTTTCAAATAGAAATGTCTGATATCAATTATAGTAATTTGTTTATTTATCAACAATGTTTTAGCTTAATTTTCTAGTGAAAACATAGCATAGATTGTTGTTGATATTTAATTTGAGCATAGTTATCACCAAAATTATGGACAGCAGACCCAAAATATGTATATAAATTATTAATGTGTAACTCTTTCAGTTATTTAAAGTACATTTGTAGAAAAACTAATTGATACTATGTTTTATTATAATATGCATCAGCTATGTTGTAAAATATATTAGCTATGGTGTAAAAAAATAGAACATATCATTTGCATAGTATAAAACATATATATAATGGTACCTCACGACTCACACATATATAGTTAACTAGTAGAGAGCTTAAGGTTTTTATCAGTTTAGGTGATTTATGTGGTTCCCATTTTTTTTTACAAAATATGATAGTGGAATAAAATATTAATCCTTGTGCTGTAAAATATTTCTAGTTCATTATTTTT
>CABFWB010002726.1:0-13053 GCA_902151455.1 Timema bartmani | reverse complement strand
CCCCCCGTTCAAAATATTTGGCTTAAGACCCCACCTCTCCTCCACCCGCGACTGTAGTTTCGCTAATAAATCTCATCATGATGTCGCGACGCGACGCAGGTCAAGTTCGAATTTAAACGAGTGGGGAAATGGTGTCGTGAACAGTCTCAGGGGGGTGCGGGAAGTGCGTGGAACAGCCTCGGAGAGGTGAGGTCTGTGCGTGTAACAGCCTAACGGGGGATGCCGGCGCCGCGCGGAACAGCCCGGCCACTCTCAAGGCGAGCGAATCAATAGTCGACTGTGTTCCGGGGCGGGAGGAGTTGGGTGGCTCTCGTAGCGCTCGGTCGACTCCGAACCACGGGACGTGTTCCTTTACTCCTCCTCCCTCCCCTCCCACTCCCACGCGTGTTGATGGTGGTGGTAGGGCCGTGATAGTGCGTGTGTGTCGTGTCCAGAGTTCGACGCCCGCGGGACGCAGAGCTTAGGCGTCCATCATGCAGCCACCACCGAGGAAGGTAAGATGTGAGATTATTGACAACCCCTTACCTCCCCCGCCCAATTAGAATCGTGGTTGGACAGCGTGAACCCTCAAACTCGCTCAATCTCTTGGGGAAAATGTCAAGCACTTTAGTAACCTTAAAAAATAAATGGGAAATAAGCCTTGCATTATGCATTTTCCTCAATTTTTGGGTGCAGACAACGTCGAGGATTTTTTTTTTGTGTGTGCAGCCCATTTTACTACCAGCAAGGATCATTCACTTATCTATAATAATAGAGGAAAGGCTGGAGAAGGTAGCATTTAAATCAAATGTACCAACATTCTCGCAAAGATAAAGATGGACAAACCACACTCAGGTCACCCGACCCGGGATATAAACCCCGATTTTCCCGTCACCGGTGATTCAGTGCATTGCGAGAGTGACGTCTTAAACTTTTTGACCACCGAAGTGGGTGATCCCAATGTGAATCGTGTGACATTCAAGGACTTTTTTTTGTTTTTTCTTACAATCAACAACATAGTCTACGTTTTACAAGTAGGCTATTTATTCACAGATTTTGTAAAATACTACAGCCAACCATGATAATAAATGTAATCATTATATTTGTGGCATTTGACGTGCTCTTTCTGAACCGACTGATTATATCAGCACACGACTTGTGATTATTATTATTATCGAAATGGGGGGTCGCCCGAATCCTATGAAGTTCGATTGATTCTAGAATCGTAAAAATATCAAAAAATAATCTCTGAAACAATTTATGAACACCTTGACTTGATATAACAGTTTTAAGCCATTGGTAAAATATATAGACGGTGTAGTTGGGGGAGTAACCAAATAAAAAGGATATTTGTAATATAATTAAGAGTTTTCGTATTGAGCTAGACTTCAGAGGACGGGAAGATCTAGTTTCGAATCTAGGTCGATGGAACTGGGGTGGTTTTTCTAAATGGTTTTCCACTTTCCCTCGATGCAAAAGTGAGCTCACATCCTCTAAATTCAACCTTCTCAATTTCTAAGCAATTAGAGTAATTAGTACTTACGCGTATATCCCAAAAGTAAGACGCGGTGCTAAATAAAAAACACTAAAAGAGTGTCTCTTTGTTGTTTATGATGTAATAGACATGACAAACAAAATATAATTTGTCAGTGGAAACAAGCCTGAAATTATTTTTTATTAAATTTTAAATATTTTCACTTTAACTTAAATTTATAAAGATTCGAGGTTCGAAAGAAAATTTAAGATTCGGATTAAGGAAATATTGGACCCAACTCTACTTATAAGTTAACTTTAATCTAGAAGAGACACAACACCCAGCCCCTCTAAGCGTAAATTCATCACTGTGAAACCGGAAACCCACATTTCGCTAATAATAAATGTATCATCCATGCCGAGAATAGAACCCAGGACCCTTACTTCGTTAGACAGAGGAATTAAGTTGAAGTGTCGCGAGGGTTAGCCTCATAACGTGTAACACATGGGATATAAACGTCTTAATTTAAGGGATAAGGATGAGTAAGGTAATTTTAGGGGTACGTCCGTATTAGAGGGGCTGTAGGATGAGAAAATAACCTCTAATTTTCCCGCCTGAGATTCAAACCCCAACCTCCCTGTGAAAGGAAAAATCGGGATAAATGAGACTAACGTTTGGTTCGCCGGGGCGGGTCACCTAGCAAGGTGGCATTTTAATTTAAAGTAATATTTTCGCAGAATAAGTGACCAGAATCAATGTCAAGGTCATTTCAGTGCCCTTTATAGGAATAACCAATTTAGAGAATACCAAGGTCGTTTCAACTTGGATTCTCCTCCTTGAAAATATATGATATATTTTGTTCGTTTTGTTGACTCATACAATTATTTTAGACGTTTTAAAATCTTGAAAAAATCTGACATTGATTTGCTCTTTTTTTTCCAAAGGGGGGAGGGAAGGGAACTGAATACAATAAAATTTTCATATGAAGGACCCTATCTAACAACTAGAAAAGTTAAAACAGTCCAATTTTTATAAAGGTAATATCTGACAGCCTGAAAAGTTACTAGACCTACTTTCATGTATTCAAACGTCATACCTATAAAATAATAATTCATCAAGTAGAATGTTATCAATTTTGGACTAAAATATTTGTATTAAATTTTCTGAAAGGCCCTTATTATGAAAATTAAATAGCACTTTATGATTCTGCTTACTGCGGTACCTTAAATAGAACGTCAATAATGTCGCCCCTCCCCCCTTTTCCTGTCTCTTTCTCTACGCCAGGCAGTATGATCTTGAGATGTTAAAAAACTTCCTGTTAAAAATGTATTTTTATAAATAGTGGCGAGTCATTCGCAGATTAAATAAACTAACTTATTTATAAAGTAAAAATATATCAAAGTGTTTCTTTTCTTAGTTTACATGTATTTTTGACAATTTAATTTAGCACACACACTCGAAATTTAAAAAAAACCACGGTTTGACTTTGAATTGTCAACTTTATTCATTTGGAGGGAGAGTGGTAATCCATTTAGTAAAATCCACCCTCGGTACACCCAACCAGGATTCGAACCCCGATCTCCCTGTCATCGGGAGTCTTCTCTACTGTGAGAGTGACACCTTGGACGCTGCGGCCATCGAAGCAGGCTGGGAAAAATTTGAATTTCAAAAGATTAAATCTAAAATATCAATACAGTGGAACCTGATTAATTCGAACTTCCGTAATTCGAAATCGTCTTTAATTCGAATTTCTCGCCCGGTCCCGTGAATTTTGTATTAAAACAATGTTGAAAAAATCGTGGATAGTTCGAATTTTGTTTTGGTTATTTCGAACTTTTCGTAAGTTGTGAATGTACTGTGCAATATTGATTTCCTACTTCAGTTGCGGCGCCGCGTTCTATTTTTTGAAACAGGGGATGCGACATTGGAATGCGGTCAGTAGGCCTACTCTTCTTCACCCCCTCCCCCGCTCACCCATACGTCTTTGTTTACACTTACAGTTCTGTACTCCTTTAATCAGTCGAACTTCTCGAGCGGTTACGTTCGCTGTTCTTAGTGATTCGGTCGTAGCGATATTCTTGTGACGTGCGAGTTTATTTTGTTTTGTTGTTTAATTTTTGTTTAGTACATACTTTACATTAGTGTTTGTGTGTGTATCGTGATGTTACTGTCCAAGCCACAGTATTATAAATAATTAACTTTGGCCGAAAAAGTAGCGGTGATAAGGGAAGTGGAAAAGGAACTTAAAAATAAATCAGAAATTGCAAAAGCCTTCGCAATTTCCCCTAACACCTTTTCAACATTTTGAAAAACAAAAAAAAAACAAAAAATTGAGCAAAGGCTGAACATTTTGCATCTGAATTAAGAAAAACAGACTTCAAAGCGAGTGCAGGGTGGTTAGATGGATTCAAACAACGAAAAGGAATTTCCTTCAAAGCTGTATGTGGTGAAAGTGGTGCTTTTGATGTTCGTTCAGCTGATGATTGGAAGGAAGACTTGAAAGAAATGATCCAGGACATAGAATAGAAAAACATTTTTAACGTCAATGAGACGGGACTATTTTTTTCCAGTGTACTCCTGACAAAATTCTTGCATTTAAAGGTGAGTGGTGCAGTGGAGCAAAGCTTAGTAAAGATCGAACAACACTGTTAGTTGGAGCAAATATGGATGGCTCTGAAAAGCTGCCGTTGTTAATGATTGGAAAATCGGCTAACCCACGCTCCTTCAAAATGTAAAATCGAAGCCAGTGGAATATGAGTCAAATAGAAAAGCATGGATAACAGGTGATCTGTTTGAAAAATGGCTTTTAAAAATCGACAAACAGTTTGGCAAACAAAATCGGACAATCCTTTTATTCATTGACAATTGCACTGCTCATAGCAGAGTTCCCCTTTTTGAAAATGTAAAGGTCCACCCCCCTCCACCCCCCCTCCACCCCCCCCTCCACCCGCCAAATATGACATCGGTTATTCAACCTATGAACCAAGGAATAATGAATAACCTTAAGAACCTAAAACATTTCTACAGACGATTGTTGGCTGAAAAAATTCTTGCTGGAGATTTGTCTACTCAGAACATTTTGTTTGGCGTTCTTCAAGCCTCAAGAATGTGTAAGCAAGCGTGGGACCAAGTGAAATTTGAGATCATTAAGAACTGTTTTCTAAAAGCTGGCTTTATCAAGAAAGAAAATGATGTAGAAACTGTGACTGAAGCTGCGCCAGCTATTGACAACTGGGAGGAAGTTACTCCTAATCCTGGTATCTCATACGTGGACTTTGTCAGCGTGGATGAAGATGTGGCAATGTGTGGTGAAGTTATTGATGCGGACATCGTCGCCGAAGTTCTCAGCAATAACATCCAGGCTGAGGATAGAGCATCTGGTGATGAAGAGGACTATTCTTTAGTAGTTCAGGAAAGGCCTATCCCGAGTGCGGCAGAAGCCATGGACCATATCCAAGAAATCAGGTGGTTTTTTTTTTTAAGTTGCAACAATGTAAGTGATTCAATTTTCCAGTCAATAAATCAATTAGAATCATACGCTATGACTGAAAGATTTAAATCAGGAAAACAGATTAAAACCTCTGACTTTCTAAAGAAATTGTGAACAGATTATGTCCAAACACGTCAAATAAAGTTTTTGAGCTTGGTTGCAAACTTAACTGTGGTTCTTTTCAATTCCCTTTAAGAAACTTAATTAATTCGAATTTTTTCCTGGTCCCTTAAAGTTCAATATTTGAATCCTCCTCCTTCCTAAGCTCACTAATTAAATAGTATTGCTTAAAATTACACCATTCATTACTGTTTCCAGCCTGTGGCCTGGGTCACTTTTTTTATTCAAGCCATATATTTTCCACTACCGGCTTGCTAAGTCTGTCGTAGCTTCATAAGTCTTATAATCTAACTTAAGACTAGGACAGGCACAACATCCAGTCCCCAGCCATTAATTCATCGCTGCGAAAGGGTAAATCTATATTTCGCTAATGACACATTTTCCGCCACGCTGGGAATTGAATCCGGGACCCTTAGATCAGTAAACACGTCACCGACTGTGCCAAGGTGTCGGATTATTGCTTTAAATAAAATTTCTTAAAAAATGAAGTTTTTTCCTGCATGATTTTCAAACCTCCACCCTTCCCCTGGTACGCTTGGCTTCCATTTGGTGACCCTCCCAGACCAAAACTGTGAGGAGAAACACTCCCCTATTATAAAAATATATTTTCAAAACAACCTGTAATAAAAAAGTAGACATAATTTTCAATCGGTGAAGCCTGCATGTAAAAAATAAGACGGTGGCAAAATGGCGTCTAAAATCTTCCGCCTCACCCCTCAAGTAGAACCACGCAAGGGATGACAAGATCCTCATCTTAATTATGCCTCAAATTGACTGCAGCTTCCCTCCCCTATTCTTCCACCCCCTGGCGTTTCAACACCTTACAACCCCGCTTACCTCCCCTCATGAAAAACATCACACGGCACTCTTAGTTTAGTGAGCGGCAGAGCTGGCTATCAGATACCTACATTGTTTAACCTAGGGGAACAGGAGGAGTGGTTATAAGTGTCAGTGCCCATAGTTAGAGATTTAATTGTATTAAATAGGTCATGAAACACTTTTTGTCGTTTTGATAAATAATTGGTATTTAAACCAGCTTTGGTGGCCGCATGGTCTAATGCAGTAGACTGGACTGCCGATGTAAGGGTTCGAATCCCGGTCGTGTGTACTGAGGTTTTTTCCCTTAATGGTTTCTCAGCCTACCTCCACGCAAATGATGGTACACTTCGTTTAAATATAACCTTTATAATCTCTAAAACCATCTTAATTAGTACATAAGCATATAGCCCGAATGGGTAGAAAAANATATATATATAAATCGACTTCCTCCTTAATGGCTAGACTAGGAGATTATTTTGGAGTCTTAGAAAAATCATAACACCTACAATTCAAAATATTTTTAAAAATATCTAAATTGTGTAAGAGGAATTTAATTCTAAAGAACAACAAAACAACTCCAAATCTCCTGATAAAGGATTTCGCCACAAGTAGAATCCCTCTTACCTTCCTTTTCCCCTCACCACACCTCTCCCCATACAAAATTAATTTCATGGTAATCCGCTTCGTTGGCCGAATGGTCTAAGGCGTCACTCATACAATAGAATGGGATGATGGGGAGATCAGGGTTTGAATCGAGGTCAGGTGTGTTCTTACTTAAAAAAAGTACTCTCCCTACATGTTAATGTGGGTACACCTCTTCTAAATTCCACCTTCCACCTATTAGCATATTTAGTACACATATCTGAGAGGGTAAAAAGGTAATAAAACGCGGTTTTACTGGTGATGAAGGTGTTAATTTAATCACTGATTTAATTTTCTATTTTTTAAATATTATTTGATGGACAGTGATCTAGATTTTAGAGATATCTCGGTTGCATTTTTAAAACATTAAGGTGAGATGGTATATGACGCGAGAAAAGATCAGTGTTTTTGTAGTTTTATAGCAAGACATTTATTTGGTCCAAATAAATCAAATATTTCTCCAGCAGAACCATAGAGTTTAATTTTTATGGTGGTAGTTGTTGAATATCCGTCATGGGCATAGCGGTATTAGACGAGAAACTTTTCAAATGTAGAGAAAGTTTTCATTAAATTCCAGGACACCCCTGACAAATATTCAACAACTGTTGATATCAACATGAGAAGATAATTAAATTATTTTTTAAATAGAGAAATATTTTATTTATTCTGACCAAACAAATGTTTTGCCATAAAACTGCCCTTAAATTGCAATCACTACACTCGCAGATAGTTCTAACTAAAATTGAAACCGGATGTTAAGAGTCTAGTTCCTCTTTGATTTGTGCTCATACGTTCGAGCGTCAGTCCTGGAATTTTGCTGACTTGGTTGTTCCTCTTGTAGCTGACAGCTCACAAGTCGTAACAGATTGGTTGAACTACTGTTGATTCTACAGCTGACCTTGTATTAGTGTTGTTGCGTGTCTCAGCTCCTGCAGCAGTGTTTCTCAAATTGTGGTCCGCAGGATATCAGGAAATTAATTAATATCTAATAATTAACTAACAGATGTTTATCACATATAACTCAACAATATGAAATGCAAAATGTTCTCTTTCTTTCCTCGGTAGACACAATTCACAAAATTAAGGAAGTATGTAACAACCTCCAAGCAAACAAATCTGAACAATCATTTATTAACAAATATGAGCTTTAGTGTGTTAGAAATAATCAAACAAATATTACTTAAAATTTAAAAATTATATTTGTTTTCAACATTTAATTTAGTACATTAATTTTAGTTTTGTATAGGCCTATATTATACTAAAATGAAATTGCTTGGAAATCATTTCGTCTAGAATTTAGAGCAGAATCTGCTCTAGTTTCGTAACAATTCACTTGCTAGCATGTTGGCCCGTGATGCTTTGCAACACACAACAGATGATAACTGATATATTGAATTGTCTACTCACTAGTGGATAAACAGAGCTCTAAATTGTCACGATGAATGTTTTATAGTAGTGTTGTGTGTCTTAGCACCGTGTCCTACTACCAGTTTCGATTATACGTTTATGTACTAATTCTGATGATAGTTTTAGGAATTATGAAGTTTATAGTTAGAGGAAGTGCACCCGCATTTACGTGGAAGGAAAGTAGAAACTCATGTTTGGAAAAACACCCTCGGTACACCCGATCGAGATTCGAACCTCGATCTCCCCGTCATCGACAGTTAAGTCTACTGCAAGCGTATTGCTTTAGACCACGCGGACACCGAAGCGGGTAAGATACTTTTCGACAAGGTTATTAAAAGCTTCTGAAAATTAAAAAATGACATCTGAACACGGGAATCGAACCCGGGACCTTTGGCTTAGTACGCCAATGCTCTATCCACTGAGCTATCCATGAATCGTCCCGTGCCCAGTGTCATTCTTCACTCATATTTTAAGGCAGAGTCTATGATGGACTTAGCGGAAATCGTCGGCTACAAATATGTCATTATATCCTGGATAGCTCAGTGGTTAGAGCATTGGCGTACTAAGCCAAAGGTCCCGGGTTCAATTCTCGTGTCCAGGCTTCATTTTTCAATTTTCAGAATATCTAGAGGGAGAATTCCTCACTAAAAAGCATAAATAATAGCTTCGGCTATTTGATTCTTATTAAAATCTGTCAATTGATACGTCAAGTCGCGTGATCTTCAGTTGTCACTTTTAATGGATATTATTATCAATAGCCTATGTGTAAAATTACAATAATAATAATAATAATAATAATAATAATAATAATAAAATGTCATCATTGTTGAGTACAAATATATGTGTTTCCCTTTTTTTTAAAGTTATTTCCTCGTATAATACTGTTATATACTGGTTTCACCAATAAAATCCTTCCCAACGTCAACTTTAGTTCCTTGTTTGGATAATTTCCACACATTGAGCTGACTGGCGAGAAATCACGTCCACAACTCACGGAACATAAACACGGAATTAGCTAATAACGATATAATTATTTAACATTTACATTCTGAACACAAGATTACCAGCACACGACTTAAGGCGTCAGAGTAGTCAACAATAAATTTATATCTTCATTTATTTGAGGTATTTAACGTTCACTTTCTGAACCGACAGATTATATCAGCACAAGACTTATAAACTAACTTAAATCTAGAACAGACACAACATCAATTACTCGGCCGTCATTTAATCACTGTGAAAGGGGAAACCCACATTTCACCAACGATAAATTTTTCAGTCATGTCGAGAATTGAACCCGGGACCTTTAGCTCAGTAGACACACTACTGACTGAGCTAAAGTGTGAAATTCCTCAACGCCAGAATCCATGTGGATTTATAACTTTCATGGGTGGAGCTGTCTGGCAGTAGGAGAACACACAGCAAAGGAAGAAATTACAAATGACAATACAATATGTTGTAGCCCCCTATTAAATGAAATCATTCTCTTCACAAAGATCCATTCTACGCTCCTATACCAGTTACCTTTCGTTTCCCGGGCATTTAACTCAGAATGATTAACATAAATATGTGGATTTTTGGTATTTTTCAGAGAGGAAAATGTCAACTTTTAAAATATTTTACATTTTATTTTACAAGTATATATATATGTATAGGATTATAGAACATAGTTTGGTGTTCATTCCAGTAAGCAACATACTCGTGGAATGAAATGTTTTTTAAAACTTATCTTTTTAAGAATACATTCTGTTACTGACATTTAGGAATAAACCCGTGAATTCATAAATGCGTTGTATTCTTACTACCCCTTCTACTAACAGTGTGGGATATATTATACTTCAGTGTTCGTATTATGTCTTTGGATTGTGCTCTGTATATTAATATGACCTCTGTGTTTAGTGATTGAAGTGTGTTTTTCACTATGGATTATGTATTCTATTTGGTTTGGTTTAGGAATGTGCTTTGTATTGTTGGGTTGAATAATGTAGTGGTGTGTATTTTTGTTTTTGTACAAATCTTTCTCTCTCTCGCAGTATTAAATATGTGTTATATTTTAATAGTAAAACTAGTCCTAAGGATTGTTTATAATTTCTATTTTAAATTTATCTCGCCAAAACACAGTGTTAAATATTTCTTTTTACAACATGAATCATCTTAGAAATATCTTATAGCTTAAGCGAGGTACACATGACACAATTTATTATAAACAAAATAGAAAAAGTAATAAAATTTAAGCCTACAGATGGCGTCGTGTGAACACCAAAGATTTTATAAGGTCAGCTTTGCACAACTTATTGTATACGTAAGGAAATAGAAAACGTTACATATCGGCCATTTTTATTGTACAACTTTTGGATTGTTAACAATAGATAAACCTATCTGCCAGACAAGGCCATATCCAGCCAATTTTTTTGGGGGGGAGGGGGGTGGGGGGTTGGTGGGCACATCCCACAATTGCCTGAGGCTAAAAATTTTTTTAAATGATAAATATTTCTAGAAGCTATCTGAAGAGTTTCTATGGCAACAAGACTCCCTAACTGCCGAAGGCTAGGAAAAATTCTAAATATTAAACACCTCTGGAAGCTATCTGAAGTGTTTTTTATGGTAACATAGCCCCCTAATTTGTACTTGTACCTTAATTTTGATATTTTTTGAATTATAAATAAAGCCATATATATTTTGTTCATAAAGCCCCCCCCTGACTATGGCCTTGCTGCCAGATGTGAACTAACTGAATATACGATAACTTATAAATGGCCATCAAATTATTGTTAAAAACCTTTACAATTTAAAGTTATATTTGTATAATAATAAATATAAAGAATAAACTCAATATATTTATCATTGATTTGTTTAATATCTGTTATTATTTCACCAAAAGCAAAGAAACCATTGCATTGCTCACAGTATTGTATGCAATCACATTATGCCGTTTGAACCAATGCAAAGAGAATATAAAGGTAGCGCCACTTGGAGGAATTTGATTATGTAATTGCTTACCTCACTCGGTACACAGTAGTTATATTTTAATATGAAGAAATCCACACATACATATTTTTTTAAATAAGTATGGTAATGACTTAAATTATTGGACATTGATGTGGATCTTAAAGGTTAATTTACTATGCACAGTTCCAAAATGTGACCTGATTTTTAACAACTTAATTTGTCTTTCATAATAGCTTTGTTTATGAAACACGCTGGCTTGTGTACTGAGTGACGTCACAAGTTCAGCAAATCAGATGTCTTTCTCCATCTGGCGCTACCTTCTATTCACTTTACATTGTTGTGGACAGTCTTGTGGTTAAAGCTGTGTGCAATCGATGTGAGCAAGATATTGTACAATTTCATGTACAATTTTTCTAGGTCGTGTGTACCTTGCTTTATTCTTGAACCTACTCACAATTGTTTCCAGCCTGTGGTCGCATCAGTTTAGTAAAATACCTCCATCTTCCTATGTCCTTCCACCATTTTCCCTACTTTAATTGCTTTCATTCTTCTCCTCTCACTTGTACATTTTCTGTTATCTGCTCCTCCCATGGCCTCCCTTGTGGTCTTTTTCCTACAAACTTAATTTCCATTAATTTCTTTGGCATCCACTATTTTTCCATCCTCATTACATGACCATACCATCTCAGTCTTGCTTCCTCTACTATCTCTTGTTTTGTACTCCAACATCCCCATTACATGCACATATCATCTCAGCCTTGCTTCCTCTACTATCTCATGTTCTCTCTGTACCCCAACTCTTCCCCTGATAACTTCATTCCTAATCTTGTTTCTCTTCGTGAATGCTAATATGCTCCTAACAAACTTCATTCCCATGGCCTACACTTTCCGAGTCTCTCTTACATCCAGTGTCCATGTTTCTGATGCATGTGTGACAATGGGTACAAAGTACTCTCTGTACAACACTTCCTTACACCAAGGGTACTTCTCTTCTACATAGCAGGTCTCTTACACACCTATAGGACACCAACTAGTGATGACAATCATTTCATACATCATGAATGCTCTAGTGTGAAGCTTGCACCCACTGGTGATTTCAAGTAATACCATGTGGATGTTTGTTTGTAGAGCAACTATGCCAAGTTCCTCAAGACACTCCACTCTGAGCAGGTGACCAAACTGCAGGCCAAGAACCAACATGAGTGTGATCTTCTGGAGGACATACGGTGAGTGCTGTTCACACTATGAGGACATACGGTGAGTGCTGTTCACACTATGAGGACATACGGTGAGTGCTGTTCACACTATGAGGACATACGGTGAGTGCTGTTCACACTATGAGGACATACGGTGAGTGCTGCTCACATTAGGACATACGGTGAGTGCTGCTCACATTAGGACATATTACGGTGAGTGCTGCCTATCTAATACTTGGATTGTCCACTTCATAAAACAATTCAATATCCACTAAATGCTACAAGCACTAGAGTATAAAAATCACCTCATGATCATCCTACCCACCTGTCAATAGCTATTCCATAACATAATTTTCCTTCCAGTGTTGGTTATTCCAAGGTTCTGGCTCACATCACAGTTTAAAGACCACCGCACAAGGTGCAGGTTTATTGTTAGACTGACGGTTGGATTTCGCTGATCGTTGTTATAAGTGCTGCGTTGGCTTCAAACAAGGCTCGCCGTCTGCAGGCCATGCGGCTAGTTTACTAAAGAACACTAGCTCGGTTTTCAACAAACATGAACGGTGATGATGACTTCTTGGACGACGATACTTTGCGAGCAATTTGTATTCGTTGAAGACGATTAGTGATGGTAATATTTTCAATAATTGACACACTGAGGAGGCGCAGAAAATGTAGGAGACCACATTAACGTAACCACCTCTCTCACTGCACGTAAACATTGGCGATCGTCGTGCCTGGTCACGGGACTGAAGGCTGCTCTCTGATTGGCTCACCTCCTGAGCCAGCATAGAACCAAGCAGCCGAACCATCAGTGACGTCATTTTCCATCAGTGTGCCCCGCTCAACACCGAGCAAGCGATTTATAGCAACGAATCCTGCGGTGGGCCTATGTCCAAGTGTTTCCGACGCTTACAGTCGGTGATATAAACCGACCTTTTTGTCATCCCTTGACTCACCCAACAAATGCAGAGGAG
>CABFWB010002725.1:87562-98309 GCA_902151455.1 Timema bartmani | reverse complement strand
GCACGAATCTGATCTGCACATAGAGAAAAATATATTAAAATTTTGTACAAAAATATATTGAAGTAGACCCATACCTGCATTCACTAATAATTTATGTACTTTTATGACTTTTTTTTTAGAAAATTTACTAAGTTTACATACACTTTTATAAAAACTAAACTTTTATATTCAAAGTCATAAAAAGTATATTAATTAGTGAATGCAAGCATGGGTAAACTGTAATATATACTTTTTTTTTTACGAAATCCGTGTGTGGAGGAATTCATGAGTATAATCACATCTTATTAGTCACAGATATTTAGTCCGATTAATAAAGTGAAACAGAAATAAATTACTACCGTATTTTTTTATTTATTTTTTGTTATGAATTTATTACTACAAGACAAAATATTTTGTATTACAAGATAATTTTATAGTTTTTTAATTTTTGTTTCAATTTCGCGGGGGTGAGGGCTTCAGCCCCACGAGCGCCCCCTCTGGATATATGTCAGCGAGCTTCAATCCTAAACATTCAATAAAGTGAAAATTTGGTCAAGAGACCACAATTGAAAACGAGTAATTTAGCTGGTACTAATCCATCTTAAAAATAACGGGCTTTATTTATATATTTTAATATATCGATAGTTATCGAGTTCTTCCGGACAGTCTGTCTACCCCCTGATTCCTACAAATGATTAAAATACTAGAAAGGGCACTGAATAAATCACCGCATCCTTAAGTGAATAAATTACTAATCAAAATAATTTGTTTTAAAATTAAATCGCAAGAATAGTCAATCCATTTTTACTTTCATGTTTAGGATATTTTTATATTTTAATAAGTAAATGAAGTGTTTTTCCTTCGAACATTTTATTTAGTAAGGTAGGGCCTACTTAATTTTTTTCCTTGTGCGCAGAAGCAACGAATATTGGTAAAAATAAACTAAGTATGTTTTTAGTTACTTTTAGTGCCACAAGGACACAGACAATTTATATGCCCACTTCTTTTTTTATGTTTTTAGTTACTTTTAGTACCACAAGGACACAGACAATTTATATGTCCGCTTATTTTTTCTTTTTTTGTCGTCATGTCCCACTACCCATACGGGTTATACCCATTTCAACGTTAATGTTTCAAGGATGAGGATGCTTTAATTTAAAGTAAGTGTAACCGAATTTGAGTAGGAGAGAGTGGAAAACTATTTGAGTAAGACTGCCCTTATCATACATGACCAGGACTCGAAACCAGATTTCCCCGTCATCACCAAAGTCTTTGGGACTGTATGTGTATGGTTAATATTCCGTCAGCCTGCAGTCTTTGGCCTGTCCGGTCAGATTGAAAGGCCAAGACTGTCGGGCTAAAACTGAATAATGTGTGACCGTCAACAGTCCACACAACCTTTAGTCGGGATCTGGCATTCCACGGACAGTAGGGCTGTGCGTGAATGAGCACAGGCGTGATTAAATTTTAATAGATAAAATAAATATAGTTCAAGACTCTCCATTAATCAGGAGGTTCAGGAAATGTCTATAATAATATTATGTACATTTTGTCTAAACAGAACCTAATTATATTTTTAGATTACGTTACCGTAAATAATTTGTTTGTCTACGCTCTCTTTTGACTTCAAACTACTTAATGAAAGTTGGGCGATTTTATTATATAGAGTTACTCAAAAGATATAATTCAAATATTTGAAATTGTTAATTTATTATGTATTAACTCATCTGTGATATTGACAAAGATATTGATACCAATCAAAATGTGTAAAATTCAGTTGAAGAAACAATTCGAAGAATAATCTCCTTAACTAATTTATTTATTACATCCTCAATGTATTCAAACTTATTCATGTCAGTCTTTTATTTGTGTTGATAAATTTTGAAGAAAAATTAATTAATACAAGTCTTTAACACGCCAATTTTTTTTTTAACTATCCGGTCCTTCTTTAAGTTCGCACGTTCCTGGTTTAGACTTTGAACAAATAGTTGTATATGATTCCAATCCATATATTTAACTTTTTTTTTAATTTGGGGATAAGAAAAGATTCCATTTTTTAAAAAGTTTGATTTAATAATAAAATATATCCATCTATATATCTTGTATGCTGCTGTTTATGTTTTTCTTAAGCTTGTTCAACTATTTAATAATGTGTTTAAAAAGTATTATTTTTTAGTATGTTGGCTCTCTGTGAATTTCCAGTTCCGTTCTCGAACCACTCAAAGATGGTGGATAAAGCGGTTGACAGGTAATCCTATAATAATTAAATATTTAAATATTTCATAATAAAACAATGGCGCCTTATAATTTGTCCCGTGACTATTTAATTAAAATTTCAAATTTGAAACTAATGCCACTCATTGCATGTCGACGTTTTGTGATCCTGGCCGCAAATTTTATGAAAATTATATTTTTTTTTACGAGTCATAAAACATAATAAATGGGATTATAGCTTTATTGCGTAACCAAGAAAATATTTCTTTAATTAAACTCTCTAATAGGACTGTGAAAAAGTTAATGTATAAACTTTCGTCGGTGTAAACACCAACGTAATTCCAAAATTTACTCCCAACATATGCTTACCAAAATAGTTGTTTATTGATCATTGTTACAATCAAAAACAGTACAATCTTATTATGAAGTCGTATCTTTGAATAATTTATAGGGAATAATAAAAAGTAAATCTTCTGTGCTTAGAAATATTTAATAGTCTGAAAACCAAATACAAGTCTATTCAATAGACACCTTTGAAACCAACAAAGCCATTATAATACACATACTTTCAGGAAATGAGTTTGGTACAGTNTCGTATCTTTGAATAATTTATAGGGAATAATAAAAAGTAAATCTTCTGTGCTTAGAAATATTTAATAGTCTGAAAACCAAATACAAGTCTATTCAATAGACACCTTTGAAACCAACAAAGCCATTATAATACACATACTTTCAGGAAATGAGTTTGGTACAGTAAAAACAATACCTAAGAGCATTATTAATCATAACTAACACATTAAAACACTTGACATGCATATGCTTATATTACACTTATTGGTTTTTATTGTAACAAACGAAATAATGTTAAGCACAACAAAGCTTTTAGTCACAATAAGGTCTACTATAATACACATATTATTCTATAGTTGTTTATGTCATAAACTAACCACAGCTAACAAACCTAACCTTTCATTTTTCAAACATAAAAATATTAAATTGAGACGGGTAACGTACATATATTTAGCGTTTTAAGTTTTTCCCCCTGCAAAATTGTCACACATGTATAATGTAAAAGGCTGTGTTAGCCAACCTGTTAATATGCAAGTGAGGTATTTTGTTTAACTTGTTAGGTTAGGTAGGTTCAGGGAACCAATAAATGTAATATTCACATGTCAAATAACACATGTGTTTACTCTAAAGATTATAGTTGTTTCAAAGAGTTTTTACCATGATTTTTTTTTTCAAGAGAATGGGCATATTTAAAACTTTAAACAATCAAACCTTCCAAAGATATGACATCTAACCTCAAACACAGAAAACATTTCTGTATGTAGTAGCCTATGATATTACAAACAGAAATGGCTATCACACTTTTTGAAAACTGGTTTACAGAATGAAAAAAACCACATAAAAAACTTGGGGAATATTTCACAGTAAGCATTGATACAATTCTGGAACATCTATAAATTTCGGGACGTTAAACTGCAATCTTTAATTAGTAGAGTCTCTACGGTGGTAACGAAGAACATGACTGCTAGTAAAAGCTACCAAGTACCAATTTGAGTTATACGCTTATGTACTAATTACTATGATAACTTTAGGGATCGGGAAGGTTATATTTAGAGGAAGTGTACTCACATTTAAGTGGAGGGAGATAGGAAAACCATTTTGGGGAGAAAAAAACCACCCTCATTACATCTGACTAAGTTCCAAACCTTGATATCCCCGTCATCGGCAGTCTAGTCTACTGCGAGAGAGTAGCACGTTAGACCATGCGGCCACCGAAGTGTGTCAATCAAATTTAAAATTCAACCTTTTATGTAACAAAAACCAATAATTGTATTTACCACAAATAAATGTCTGATAATTACTTAATTTGTGATTTTTGAATGCAAAAGTTTGAGGAACGCTGGGTACAGGGAAAAAAGAAGGAAAGTCAAATTTTAACTCAATTTGAGTTAGTGTTGCCATCTGTTAGACAATCATGAGACCTTTCTAATGTATTTTATATTAGTGTTAAAGAGATCTCTGTCATATTTAAATTGAACTAGTGCTGCCATCTGTTAGACAATCATAAAACCTTTCTAATGCACTTTATATTAATGTTAAAGAGATCTGTCTTATTTAAATCGAACTAGTGCTGCCATCTGTTAGACATTCATAAAAACTTTCTAATGCACTTTATATTAATGTTAAAGAGATCTCTGTCATATTTAAATTGAACTAGTGCTGCCATCTGTTAGACAATCATTAAACCTTTATAATGTATTTTTTACTATGGTTAAATGCGATCTTTTGTCATATTTAAATTAATTAAAACAAAGTATTTCCCGAGGTCCTTGCGGGGTTAGAGATATAAAAGTAGTTGTCATGGATGATATGTGTCACCTGAATTTCCCCCTGAATATTTAGAAGACAACGCGTCTGTTTGTTTTTTTCCAGACAAAACCCGTTCACCGTCTCCATCATCCACGAGGTTTACGACAGTGAAAATGCTCACGAGACATTCGAGCTGGAGTTGGAGAGAGCTCTGGAAGAAGGGTCTGATATCATTATCATCGAACCGTCAAGGTTAGGTGACGAAACGGCGAGGTGGATTAGAGTCGGCAACTGCCTCCACAAGACGGCAATGCTGTCCGGCATTGGCGCTGTGGCGTCAGGTGAGAATGTTGCTAGATCTACGGGAATACCTCCTACATTTACGACAGGTTAGGTTCCAGACAATTGACGATTGTCGTATTTTGAAAAACATTAACTCAGAGCTCTCTCTCTCTCTCTCTCTCTATATATATATATATATATTCGTCATGGACCTGTCATAAATAACACATTTGTAGCTAAAATAAACTTTGTATGCCTCATATTTCGAAAAAAAGGGTAAGCTCCACTATTTTACGAATCTGAATCTCCAATTTATCTTTGAATCCCAAATCTTTTACCCGAATTTTAGAAAAAAATTATGAACCTAATAGGAAATTTAAATATAAAAGAATCATATAAAATACAAATAGTAATTAAATGTTGAGTCTTTCTTATAATACATTAAATTATAACATTCATTTAAGTGTTAAATTACTGGTCTCGGGTCTGGTTGTTCATCCTATAATTATAATTAGTTAAGAACCACCAAATAAGCAGTATTATAGCTCTAAAAAAAATTTCACTTGAAAAAAAATTTAAAATGAATTTGAGGGGCCCTAACCATAATCAAAATCACTGCAGACTGATGCGAGCGGTAGCGTCATGTCGACAAGGTGTGTCATATCTGCAAAGCAAGCACCTCAAGTTCGGGGTATGGTGACATTTGAAAAGCGTCGCAAGTTGATTATCCTCGTTATAACTCGGAAATTTGGTACCCACGCCTGGAAAAAAAAACCCAACTGTTTTCTATTTACTTTGTTCAAATAGCTATTCAAGTTCCACAGTGTTACTGTTCTAGTTTTCATAGTAAGGGTTTTATTTGACAACCAGAAAAGTTACTAGAACTACTTTCACGTACTCATACGCCAAACGATATGATCTGCAGCTGTCACTTTTAATTAAGGTTGTTACAATTTTACAATGTTACAATTTTAAAAAATCCATATATTATATTTTGGATACAAATCACTCGTCTAATTTTTTGAAAATGGTTAGTCATTCTGTTGAAAACATTTTGGTTAAAAAAAATAGTAATAATAATAAATAATACATTGATTTGATCATGGTGTTAAACACAATCTTTGAAATTACAGATTTTATACAATAGACTAAGCTATAAAATATGTTTTAATTGGTTGAACAAAATATGTTAAACTATACCCTGATTTTGGTTGGAAGAACAGTAGAGAAAATTCAAAAATAGTTATTTGCGGCCAACATTGATAACATTTTACTTTATTATTAGTGTTTTTCTATAAGTATTGATAATATCTATCAAAGGTGATAGCTGGAGAAAAAATTACTTGACGTATATATATATATTAAAATTATTTTAGTAACTTTAGTAACTAGATTCTACTGTTCTTCCTACCAAAGTCATACTATAGCAACTCACTTGGGATAATATAATTGTAAGGTACCTACACTGTATTAATGTTAGGCACTAGAAATAATGCTTTGTCAAAAAAAGCAAATGAAATAACAAAATTTCTTACCTTTTATCTATAACTAAATAAAGTAACAAATCAATTCCGCATCTGGCTTGCCAGTAATTTGAAGAATGGGCTTCCCTCCTCCCCATTTCTATTCCTTCTAAACCGTTTTTTCCTGATATCTTTGTTGCTGTATTGTTGCATTATTGTTTTTTTTTATTATGTCTCTTATTTATACATCTAGTCAAACTATATCAAAATAAAAACATGTTTTTCTGGATCCCTAATAATTAATATATTTGAATTATTGGTTTGATCAGATAACATACATAATCTATTTAATAAAAACCAATATAACCCAACTGGGTTGGTTTTTTTTTAAAAATAACCTGGATTCTTTTCAACCCTGCTTATGATATTTATTATCAATATCTATCAAATAACAATAATAATAAAAGTGAAATAGTGTAATTGTTGATAGCGAAAATTGTATATGTAGTTTCTTTAAGGTTCTTTTTAAGAAAATCCAAGTGTAATTATTATTTACCCGCTCTGGTGCAGAAGACAGCGTGACAAGGAGGAGTTTAATCATTGTTTGGTAGTTTTTCATAAATGGTTTTCCACTCTCCCTCCATGCAAACGGGGGTAGTACACTTCCTCTATAATTGAACCTTTCTAATCCCTAACACAAAAGTGTAATTTAGTAATAATAGTGCATAGGCATATAACCTAAATGGGTAGTAAGAATCGCTAAAATTGTTTTGGCATTGTTCCAGGTTTGATATGGACGGATCGCCCTTATGTATGCACCCCCATCGGTGCGCTCTCCTTACTGTGTGCGGGGCTGCACACCATTTCGTGGCAGTTTGACCCTTGTGTTCAATATCAAGTCGAAAATGACCTGACTCGCCTTTCGAAATACCCTGAAATCAACCTCCTCTCGGCAGCTTCCCCTATCGTCCTTGTCCGCCGCGAAAACTCGCGAACGAAACTTCTCCAGACTAGCGTCACTCTGCTCGCCACGGCTTTCTGCGCTTGGCAGATCTACGACGCTTACAAATGAGGGTCAAGAAGGGGGGGACCAACAAAAGACTGCGATTATACATATAAAAATAACAGAACAAAATAGTCTTTAGTTAACTTGGGGAAGCTGAGTATAAATATTGTATTACGGTCATGTAGATCTGATCTTGTTCATTTAGAGGGTACACTTAGAGTAAATAACAGAAGTAACGATAGTTTACATATTGAGATTGTGGAGTGCAACTTATTAGAAGACATGTGTGCATGGAACGTTGTTTCTATCGTGCGCCATCTGCTTGTAATAAAGTTACATATTTTCTAATACAGACACAATTGACATAACAATCTTGTGGTCGGAATATACCACAGAGCTAAATCATTGTTAATAACGCAAGCTAACGACACTTACTTACGTTTGGCTGGTTAAATACTTTGGACTGGATTATTAATAAAGTTAAATTTATTAGTCTTTAGCATCGCGTAGTGCTACCCGTTTGGGTCACACGCATCTGCACCAATTACGCTGATGTTTTAATGATGAGGAAGGCTTAATTAATAGGAAGTGTACCCGCAATTGTGTAGAGGGAGCGTCGGAAGCCATTTGGTTAAAAAAAAATCCACCCGGCCAGGATTCGGGCTACGCCATTGGCAGTCCATTTTATCGCGTGAGTGAAGCCTTAGTACCATTCGGCCACCAGAAAGCGGGGAACAGGGGGTTGTTAACATAATTTAGTAAACATAACACAATACAAACCAAATATTAATTTATATCTATTGTATAACATAATCTTGTAATTTCAATTCTGATCAGAAACTTACTGCTCGACAGTTATTTGACAAACACTGTTTACTAGTTCAAGGTGCGCAAGGTAGTAAAAAGTGAGATGCACAAACCTGTGTCTGTAACAGAGGTTTAGCACCTTCACATTTATTGGCTTTTTAAGTCGGCTCTCTACAAATACAATGTAAACTTAGCTGGATCAAAAAAGAAAGAACATTAATTATCAACAGTTCAAAATGTTTCTTAACCTGTCACTTGTTCTGCATCTGTTGTCAATTTAGCAAATGTAATATAAATATAGTGAACTTTTAGTCGACACTAGATGCTATATATATTTATTTTTATATACCTTCCATAATATTCTTTCACCTGCGATCTGACAATATCTATGCTCTGTAAATTTTAACATGAGATGAAATTGTATTTTGAGTACTAGTTTTATAAATAGAAACTGTTGTCATAATTACTATAATTTTAGAAACTAATCAACTTAGTTATTTAACTTTTTAAAAGCTCATTTTTCATAAATTGGACATGGTTTTGTGATGGGAATAAATTAAACAATAAATTTATGTACACTTCGTTCAGCCTTAAAGGTCTTACTTTGACATATTACACTATGGCAGTGCCTTATCTTAAAAGCTGTGCCATAGTAAAACCAAACAAGGTAAGCTTGAATCTTTAAAGATGAATGAAGGGTAATGTAAAAGTGAAAAGCAATTTTGTTAATTGGTTGTTGTTGATATCGGCTCTGTTAGAATATTCCTGGCAAAGTGTTTTTGCCTTTAGGTTCATCACAAAAGGAACAATTAGAGTTGTTACCAAGATTCAGATCTTATATGTCTTTACAATCGAGGCTAAGAAAAAAATTTTTTACACCTTTGCTGCAGTGTTTTGACTTTCAACTGTTTGTTATTTCTTAGTCAGTAATCAGGATGCATCCTAAATTTGTGTGTATAGCTTGATTTTCTTTAAGGCTTTTAGTAGGATTCCGGTAAGAAAAATAACCCTTAATATTGTTATTAGTAAGAAAATTGAGCTATATTACATACATACCTAATCACGCCATTCCCTTATGGGATAGGAAAGAAACTGTGCATCTAGCTCAAAAAACAACAACTCCGTACTTAATACATCCTCGCTAACTTTCTCCACGCCTCCCTATCCTTGCATACTCCCTTCTCTTCACCAACATCCATACACAGAGTCATACATGCTGATATTTGCTTCGTCACTAGATACACACTCAACCTCTCAACATACCCAAACCAACGTAAGACGCTTCTTTCACATTGACTTATTGGATTCCTTTTCAAACCTCACTTCTTCAGCTCCCATTCATTACTGACTCCGTCCATACGAGTTTTTCCACATACATTTCTTATATATATCATTCCAACTTATTTGCCTTGCTAGGTTCATCACAAAAGGAACAATTAGAGTTGTTACCAAGATTCAGATCTTATATGTCTTTACAATCGAGGCTAAGAAAAATTTTTTTTACACCTTTGCTGCAGTGTTTTGACTTTCAACTGTTTGTTATTTCTTAGTCAGGAATCAGGATGCATCCTAAATTTGTGTGTATAGCTTGATTTTCTTTAAGGCTTTTAGTAGGATTCCGGTAAGAAAAATGACCCTTAATATTGTTATTAGTAAGAAAATTGAGCTATATTACATACATACCTAATCACGCCATTCCCTTATGGGGTAGGAAAGAAACTGTGCATCTGGCTCAAAAAACAACTACTCCGTACTTAATCCATCCTCGCTAACTTTCTCCACACTTTCCTATCCTTACATACTTCCTTCTCTTCACCAACATCCATACACCGAGTCATACATGCTGATATTTGCTTCGTCACTAGATACACCCTCAACCTCTCAAACATACCCAAACCAACGTAAGACGCTTCTTTCACATTGACTTATTGGATTCCTTTTCAAACCTCACTCCTTCAGTATCCCATTCATTACTGACTCCGTCCATACGAGTTTTTCCACATACATTTCTTATATATATCATTCCAACTTATTTGCCTTGCTCTTGGTCACATGCACAAATTATGAAATTTAGACAGCTTGGAATGCACATATGGCATAATTTTAACTTGTGTATTAACACTATCCCATAAACTTAAAAAACCTTTCTATTACAAAATACAATAGACAAAGTTTATATATTTGAAACCTTAACCACTTATTCACCTCGACAGTTAATGGTGTTTGAGCAGTGTGTAGAACTGTGGCTGCAAGGATATTTACTTGAGTTGTGAGCGTACTTGAAAAAGTTAAGTCAAATTTTAATAGTATGAACTAGATTTTAAAAAATATGTATATAATTAATTTGATTCATTTTTTAAGGTGTTATCTTAAAGGTAAACAGTCCCTCAATATTTTCATTTGATTAAAAATATGGCCGGTAGCTAAAAAAGTGAAATTAACGGTCAGTATGGCTTGATTGCGAGCTGACTCTTTGTTTTTTTTTAAATTATTAGTATTATCACCGCGTCTTACTACCCGTTCGGGTTGTACGAACTTACGCTAATGTGTAATGGTAGGGTGATTGTGATATGAAATGAAGGACCTACAGTTTAACGTTGAATCCGAACCACGGTGGAGGCCTGGCATTCCACACATTCACAAGTTGTGATTAATACACGTCTTGTCAGAGGTGAAG
>CABFWB010002725.1:63574-84317 GCA_902151455.1 Timema bartmani | reverse complement strand
GTTTGAAAAATGTTAT
The DNA here is from genome assembly GCA_902151455.1 of Timema bartmani. Taxonomy (NCBI): domain Eukaryota; kingdom Metazoa; phylum Arthropoda; class Insecta; order Phasmatodea; family Timematidae; genus Timema; species Timema bartmani. The sequence continues at coordinate 84,301 of CABFWB010002725.1, read as the reverse complement.
TTTCACAATAAACATCTTAAAAAAAAAAATTATTCTAGGAAATATTTTTATATTTAATGTACCTATTAACAAAATTACTTGTTTCTATTAAATTAAATATGAGGTCTACGATGGCTCTATCCGTAACTTAAGATCGTTCCACCTGTGATTCGCTAATCATGTACACTTCATTCACCCTGAAAAGTAGCAGTCTTACCTGAGACTACACTATGGCCCTATCTTATAAGCTACGTCATAGTGGAACAATATAAGGTAAGCTTACCTTTCAGTATAAACGAAGAGGACATTTAATATTGTACGAATGTCAGTATAATGCAAACTACAAAGTCGCCTTTGATTTTAACGATAGCTCCAAGTAGCCAATACCCACTCCGGTGGCCGCATGGTCTAAGGCGTCACACTCGCAATAAACTAGACTGCTGATGACAAGGAGATCATGGTTCAATCCCAGCCGGGTCTACCGAGGGAGGTTTCTTTTCTAAATAGTTTCCCACTCTTCTTCCACACAAATGTGTGTACACTTACTCTAAATTAATTCTTCCTCACTTCTAATCCATTAATGTAATTAGTATATACATGTGTAACCCAAACGGGTAGTAAGACGCTGTGTTTTAAAAAAAAACGGTAACCGATGATTTCCACACGTCTATTAAAGATGCTCGTCTTAAACCATGTGTGATGTATGACCCTGAGCAGAGGATGAGTCCTCAGTTCGATTCCCGTGCCCAGGTGTCATTATTCAACTAAAGGTTGTGTTGGTTTGAATACAACTCAATGGCGTGAGACCACAAGCGGGCTATACTGAGCGAGCGCCCGCGTCAACATTTGTGGATAGAATGTGTCAGGTGGTCGACACCCACGAGCCCTCCGGCCCGTTAAATCTCAGTTTTATAACGAGGAGCTGCTACCTATCATTTGTCCTCACGAGAATGAGTTTGATCCCGTTCCAAACTCGCCGCTTGACAGATAAATTTGGGAAGCACCAGGGATCGAACCCGGTATATCCGAATCTGTAGCCAGGAGATATGACCAATATACCACAGAGGTGGCGGCTGTCTGGTTTGAATATACTAGCGCAAATATAAAAATAAAGAAACATGGCAAAAACAATTGCGCCAGTTGGGAAATAACACCATTTTATAATCAAGTGGTTGATTCAACAGTGGAGGTTAGATGTAGAGAACACAAAAGTGTTAGGTATTGTTAGCTTTTCTAAACCCCATGTTGCTTTGAAAGTAAAGACCCCCTCACCCCCTTTCATAACAACACAGGCATGACCAGCTTCGATGCCTGCATATTCTCACAGTAGACCTGATTGCCAATGATGGGGAGATTGATGTTCAAATCTCGGTCGGTCGGGAGTACAGAGTTTCTTTTTATTCAAAACAGTTTTCCACTTTCCCTCCATGTAAATGTGGGTACACTTACTGTTAATATAGCATTCCTCATCCCTAAAACCATAAGTGTATAATCCAAACAGGTAGTAAGACACAGTGCTAAAAAAAAACAACACAGCCATGGTGAATCCAAGGGGAAAGAAAGATTAAATGGTTGACGCCTCAAGATTTAGAGATGGTTTTTCATAATAGTAGAGCGGCAGGGTGTAAATTCTACAATTCTAACATATGTATTTGTTTTTCTTTTAGCACTATGTCTTACTATCCGACACTTAGTCGGTAGTGTGTCTGTCTATTGAGTTAAGGGTCCCGGGTTCGATTCCCAGCAAGGCCAAAAAATTTATCATTGGTGAAGTATGGGTTTACCCTTTCACAGTAATAAATCACCAACCTGGGGACTGGATGTTGTGTCTGTCCTAGTCTTAAGTTAGATTATAAGGTATATGAAGCTACGACAGGCCTAGCAAGCTGGTAGTGGAAAATAGATGGCTTGGATAAAAAAGTGAACACAGGCTGGAAACAGTAACAAATGTGTAAAAAAAAAAAAACTATGTCTTTATACTCATCAGGATTCTACACTTATATACTAATTACTCTAATAGTTTTAGGGATTAGGAAGGCTTTATTTAGACGAAGTGTAACCGCATTTGTGTGGAGGGTGAAAAACAATTTCAGAAATACCACCCTCAATACACTCGACCGAAATTCGAACCTCGGTTTCCCTGTCATCCGCAGTTTGGTCTACTGCGAGAGTAGCGCCTTAGACCATTCAGTCACTGAAGAGGTTTTTTTTTAATTTCCTTTTATAATTAGCAAAAAATTGGGGGAAAGGCGAGTGGAGTAATTCGATAATTTACCAAGGGGAGAGTCAGCTGACAGAGGATGGAAACAGCTGGTTTAGTGGCGGTTCTAAAAATGAATATAAGTTAAAAGATGTCATTTAGTGTGTTATTAGAAATCTGTTCATAATATATCCAAGTTTTCGTTTTCATCTTCATTTGAAAGGTTTAAAAGATGTCAAAGGTTTTTGTGAATTTCAAAGTAAAAGAAAAGGATAGTTGACCTTCGACATTTAAAAGATTCACATGCACCTATTTGGAAATGTGACTCAAAATTTTCGCTAAAATAAAAATAAGTATCTTCCTATAATGCAGGAGTTTTAACTCAATAGTTTATTTCAATAAATATTTTTGATATTTAAATGGCAAGATTTTGTCGATACATAGACAAAGCTACAATAATACACTATAATAATTTATTTATCTGGTCGATTTTGTCTTGATCCGGGTTCGAACCGATGGGCTCATAGCCGAGCTTCCTGGCTCTCCTCTCCATGACCCAGAAGAATATTTCAGGCGCAAGTGTCCGCAAGAGAATAGCAAGGCGCGGTGACAAAGGAGCGATAGTCACCTCCTTTTTTTCCAGTAATATAACTTTTAGGATCTCCTTAGCTACGTATTTCGGGTTGTATCCACTCGCAGTATTAGCGTCCATTACTAGAAGAAAAAAACTTGGATAAAATATCAGATTTGAAAATACGAATAACAAACATAACCGGTCTTAATTCATAATTTAAAAAATTATAATTGAGATGATCAAAATTAACTTTTTTTTCTCAGATTCTGGATCTCAAATCAGAATCAGTGGTCAGAAGGTATTTTAAGGGAAACACCTCAGTGAGCGAGAAATCGCCGCGCAGACGTTCTGCTCTAACTCAATATTTAACTCCACGTTGCGTTATTTCAAAATATGGTTCACGCCAAAATAAAGTCAAAAGATTCCAACAGGATTCTTTTTCCTTAACAACCCTATATTATAAGTTTTAGTAATATTTAAATAAATGTGTGAAAATATGACATTAGCTCATTTTCAACGACTATTTAATCATACTCACAGAGTTATGAGACCAGGCTCGACGAAAAAGGGCTCTAGATTTAGCCTTCCTCTAAGAAATACAGTCATTGTTTGATATTTGAGAACTAGCAGCGAGCTTTCCTCTTTACCTTGAGATAAGAAGTTTCCTCTAACAAATACAGTCATTGTTTGATATTTGAGAACTAGCAGCGAGCTTTCCTCTTTAACTCGAGATAAGAAAATTCATAGTAATCACCCCCCCCCCTTCTTTAACAAGATTAAAAAAAAAAGTTGAAGGTGAAGGCTGAAAGGGAATACAAGCTTAGACAGAATGGAGCCGTAGTTCCAGAAAATGACACAGACTATCTTATTTTAAGTCGTATGACCTGATAACGATTGGTAGTTTCTCGCTTCGCTGACCGAGATGGCCAGTTTTAAGATGTCACTCTCGCAATAGACCGGGCTGCCGATGGCGGGGAGAGAGTGATTGTAATCTTAGTTGGATCTTCAGAAGATGTATTTTCCCAAATGGTTTTCCACTCTGCTTCCACGCAAATCTGGGAACTAATAAAAAGCATATGACCATAATACAAAAGATCTTAAAAAAAAAAAAGACACTAAACAGTTTGAGAAAAAAACTATTTCTATTAAAGGTGTACCAATTCAGTAAAACCGATCACCGACACCGGTTACCGATTGTTTAAAATAATTGTTCATGCTACAATTATTTACAATGATTAATCCTGATTATCGATTATTGATTAATAACTATTGGGAAATATGCTTATGAGAATAACAGTTAATGTAATTAATGCTAAAAGATTTTATTTAAATCATTATTATTACTAGCACCGCGTCTTAGGACCCGTTTGGGTTATACGCACTTGTGCTAATGTGTAATGGTAGGGTGATTGTGAGATGAAAATGGAGGACCTACAGTTTAACGTGGGATCCGAACCACGGTGGAGGCCTGGCATTCCACACATTCACAAGTTGTAGTTAATACACGTCTTGTCAGAGGTGAAGGAAGGGTTTGGCAATCAGATAAATCTGTGCCGAGACCGAGGATTGAACCCTGGACACCCAGCACAAAAGTCTGATACCTTACCCCTATACCGCCAGGTCACCGTTTTATTTAAAAATCAACAGTTAAAGCTTTGATAATCTTAATTTTTGGTTAATCTTTGCATAACCGGCAAAAGTTGGAACTATATTGTTAGTTTTATCAACAGCATGAACTTATGTTTCTTTACCTGGTTATGTAATTGTTGCATGGCCCACAACCCGGATGTAGTGTGTTTAAGTGGTTTTTTTTGTGTTTTTTTTCTATCTTAATCACTAATCTCCTACCTAGAAAATTTTACTTTAAATTTTACTTAAAAAACTGTTTAATTGGCATAATAATGCTGATTATGAGTAATTGTCGACGCACTAATAATCACCCAATAACAATTCATCAATATTCACATCGGTACACCCCCAATTTTTATTGAATCTTGAATCAGAGTTTTTTTTGTTTTTTTTCCAAACTTCAAATTTCTAATATCCTTAAGGATTCGAGGGAGCTATCCATCCCTTTTAAGTCCTTAAAATCTATCTTTACCGTACCTTTGCACATATATAACATTATGTAGATTGTGATTTTCAGTTATAAATGTCCAATTACTAAGAGACTTAGAAAGCACTACTTATGCCCTCTGGCCATCAGAAACTGTTTTCAGCCTGTGGCTGTGTAAGTTTAGTAAAATGCCTCAATCTTCCGCTTCCACCATTCTTTATTATTATTTAGCACCGCATCTTACTCCCCATTCGGGTTATACGCTTAAGTACTAATTACGCTAATGGATTAGAAATTGTGAAGGTTGAATTTAGAGGAAGCGGACCCGCATTTTCGTGGAGGGAGAGTGGAAAACCATTTAGTAAAAACCACCCCCAGTTCACCCGACCGAGATTAGAACCTCGATCTTCCCGTCCTCGGCAGTCGAGCTCAAAACGACTGGCGAGTTAGCCAACTACACCACCGAGACGGGTCCCACCATTCTTCCTCTTTTAATTGCCTCCATCCTTGTTTCACTTGCACACTTTCTGTTACCTGCTCCTCACATCTCTCTACTATCTCACGTACTCCTTGAACCCCAACTATTCCCCGGATAACTTCATTCCTAATAGTGTTCCTCCGCATTCCTAGTCTATCTTACATTCACTGTCCAATGTTTCTGCTGTTGGATACAAAGTACACCCTATACAGTACTTCCTTACACCTCCACATCGAGGAAATCATACTAAAGGAAAAAAATATATATAATATTAACAGCAATAATACCTCCATATATTTGTCCGGTTCCCGTGACAGCGTTGAGCGATAAGTTGGTGTTGATGTAGCCAGCCGTTATGACAGAAACCTTCACATTGTGTTGGGTCACTTCTGCCCTCAGGGTATCACAGAAAGCTTGAAGGGCGTGTTTAGATGCAGCGTACGCTGATCTGGGTGGGGAAAAAAAAAAGCATATAACTATCAAAGTAGTGATGAAGCAGAGTTGGCATTTAAACATACTTTAAGTGTGTATGTGTCGCTAACTTTAATATATGAATGGTAACCTAAAATACTTAGGGATATTCAAAGATATGAGATTTAAAAAATATTGGCCTGAATATAATACAGCCTCGGACATATTATGACCAAAAATTTATCATTGATGAAATGTGGGTTTACCCTTTTCAAAGTGATAAATTAACGGCCAGAGACTGGATGTTGTGTCTGTCCTAGTCTTAAGTTAGATTATAAGGCAAATGAAGCTACGACAGGCTTAGCAAGCCGGTAGTGGAAAATATATGGCTTGAATAAAAAAAACTGACCACAGGCTGGAAACAGTAATAGATGTGAAAAAAAAAAAAAGTTTAGGGACAATTCCTTGTAGCAAAAAGCTGTTACTTAATATGGCTCTAAGGCATCAAAGATGCTGATCTTTTATCGTGTATTTTATTAAATGAATGTTTCCTTCATAAAATAAATATAACATTGAAATAATGCCCTAAGTCATTAGGCAATTATTAACTTTTATTAATAAAGATTTTTAAAAAAATAATAATTTCCAAACCTTTGAGGTATCGCTATCTTGCCTTGAATGCTACTAACAGCGATGATGTGGCCGCTCCCACGTTTTATCATCGACGGCAATACGGCTGTAACAACAGTAAAACTCAGGAGTTAACATTTTTTTACCGTACGATACAGTGGGAAGAGAGAGAATACCAAAGAGAAGGATGGGGATGAAGTTTGTAGGGGAAAGACAGGAAGAAAGAGATGGGAGGAGCAGATAACCGCAAGTGTTTGAGTGAGAGGAGGAAGAATGGAAACGATTAAAGGAGTAAGAATGGTGGAAGCATTTTACTAAACTGTTATTATTATCATCATCATCATTAGCACCGCGTCTTACTACCCGTTCGGGTTATACGCACTTACGCTAATGTGCAATGGTAGGGTGATTGTGAGATGAAATGGAGGACCTACAGTTTAACGTAGGATCCGAACCACGGTGGAGGCCTGTCATTCCACACATTCACAAGTTGTGATTAATACACGTCTTGTCAGAGGTGAAGGAAGGGTTTAGTAATCAGATAAATCCGTGCTGGGACGGAGGATTGAACCCCGGACACCCTAGCACAGAAGTCCGACACCTTACTCCTTGACCACCAGGTCACCTACTACTCTGTTGATGATGATTATGGCCAGAGGGGTGTAAGAAATGGTTTCTTTTGAGACTCCATTCTCTTAGTAATTTACAATCTTTGATAGAAAATTACAGTCTTAGATACAATATTATATATGAAATATGGTACAGTAAAGATGGATAAATAAAATAAAAAATCAAGATTCAATAAAGAGTTATTTTTTTTAACGTTTTGGTGGGGACTTTTTTTGAGTGTTATTTTAGTATGGTCATATGCTGTTTACTAGTGGTTCAGACCAACTTAATAAAAGGAAAATAACACAGCAATAAGACCCCAGTCCATTAATCTGTTGTCCTTAAGATGGGATGAAAGGGGACGTGAAGAAAGGTGTTTTTGTAGTTTTTATATCAAAACTTTTTTTGTCCAAAATAAGTCAAATATTTCTCCAGTAGAAACATAGTTTAATTTTCTTCACATGGTGATATCAACAGTTGTTGAATATCTGTCACGAGCATAGCGGGGTTAGATGGGAAACTTTTTAAATTAATAGAAAAATTTGTCATTAAATTCCTGGACACCCTCGACAGATATTCAACAATTGTTGATATCACCATGTGGAGAAAATTAAACTCTGTTTCTACTGGAGCAATATTTGATTTATGAACAAAAAAAGTTTTGAGACAAACCCGCAAAAACAATGGCCTTTTCTCGTGTCCCTTTCTACCCTACCTTAATGTGAACAAAATCAGGATTAAAAAAAACTTGGGGGAATGTTGAACATTTCTGCTTATAGTGTTTCCTAAGATTCTGCCACTGGCTGGAAACTGTTGATGGCGATTGGTTGAACTTACCTTTCGTAAGAGCCACCTGTCCGAAGTAGTTGACCAGCATCACTTTTATGTCCACTTCCACCTTGGTGGTGATCACGTCTCCTCGGTAGCTGATGCCAGCGTTATTCACGAGGATGTCCACATGCCCGTGGATATCCAGGATTTTGTTCACGCACTCGGGGATCGAGTTGAGATCGACAAGGTCCAACGGTAGGATCACCGGCGGATGAACCGGTTCAGTCTGAAATATATATATTTAGCACCGCGTCTTACTACCCATTCGGGTTATACGCCTAAGTACTAATTACGGTAATTGATTAGGAATTGGGAGGTTTAATTTAGAGGAAGTGAACCCGCATTTGCGTGGAGGGAGAGTGGAAAACCATTTAGGAAAAACCACCCCCAGTTCACCCGACCGAGATTCGAACGCCGATCTCCACGTTCTCGGCGGTCGAGCTCAACACGACTAGCGCGTTAGCCAACTATGCCACCGAGGCGGGTTCAGTTACTAGTAGAGACGGGTCAACTTTCTAATTCATTTTATTCGAACCCGGGGCATCATTTTGTCAAGCGGGTGTAAGGAGGTGTCTTACTTTGTATGAATTGAGGAGATTGGTCCTAACTCGTTCCAACTCCTTCTGCCGGCGTGAGGCCAGAATGACTCGACATCCTGCCCGGTAGAACTCGTGAGCTAGAGCTTCTCCAAGGCCTGAGCTGGCACCAGTAACTAGAACCACCTGCAAATAACTAATATGGTTAGAGTATTTATTTCATTACTAGGTGTTCTGTCTTACGGCGGGGGGAATTTTCTTATTTCCTTCAACTCATCCAATATTTGAATCTTCCTTCTTCCTAAGTTCCTCTTTCTCTCAATCTTTCCTTCCTTGACGTCGTTCAGAAGACAGTTCCTCCTAAGGATGTGTCCGATTACATTGGCAAAAAAATAATGATGAAGCAATAATCTCCGCAAAAATGAGGATATTGTTGATTGGTTTTTTTTTATCACCGCGTCTTACTACCTGTTCAGGTTATATCCATGTATGATAGTTACTCTAATGGGGTAGGAACGAGGGAGGAATCATTTTAAAGGTAATATACCTGCATTTGCGTGGAATGAAAGTCTGAAATCATTTAGGAAAAACACCCTAGATAGACCCAACCGAGACTTGAACCCCAATCTCCCCGTCATCAGCAGACCAGTCTAACACGAGAATTGTAATATTACTTTATTCTGTATTCACATAAAAGACACAAAGTACCGGCCTAGTCACCGCTCCAAGGCCAGAGCTGACACTACTTGGCTGGCTGCTGGAATGTGCTACCAACTCTTCTGTCTTGACGAACAGTAGAGGAGGGAGACTTGTCCTGTTATAGCTGTAAGGGCAACGGTCTCCCCAACCTGCTTGTTTGCAGTCAGTGTTTGTCACTATAGAACGACACCTTAGGCCATTGAACCAATGAAGCGGATATCGTTGATTCTATATTGTGACTATGGGACGCAATGAATTGACCATTTTAATTATACAAGGATAAAGAAAATTCACTTTATTTAAATTGTACTAACATAAAATGCAAAGTTTATCCAGCTATATTCTAGAATAATGAGAAACCTCAAAAAATTCAAAACTGATGCTTTATATTAGCAACAACACAGCTGTAAGTAAATATGATAATTAGTAGTTATTAGTTGGTCTCAAACAAATTTAGTTGCACACGATATCACCACTAAGGGAACTGCAGATCTTGTTGAGGAAAGCTTTATCTTCGCTCTCTCTCAGTTAACTGTTGCCAGATCTCCTCTCTCTCAATCAAGTCAGATGGTGGTGTGCTGGGGTAATAAGGAGTTACTGGCAACCTCGAATAACCAGCTTTGAGAAACTTTTCTTATATTTGAGGGAAGATTGACCACATGAAAACAAGAGAATGACAAGCTGTTTCCCAATAGTAACCATACAGTTCTCTCAGAGATGATATTTGAAGATTGACCACATGAAAACAAGAGAATGACAAGCTGTTTCCCAATAGTAACCATACAGTTCCCTCAGAGATGATATTTGAAGATTGACCACATGAAAACAAGAGAATGACAAGCTGTTTCCCAATAGTAACCATACAGTTCCCTCAGAGATGATATTTGAAGATTGACCACATGAAAACAAGAGAATGACAAGCTGTTTCCCAATAGTAACCATACAGTTCCCTCAGAGATGATATTTGAAGATTGACCACATGAAAACAAGAGAATGACAAGCTGTTTCCCAATAGTAACCATACAGTTCCCTCAGAGATGATATTTGAAGATTGACCACATGAAAACAAGAGAATGACAAGCTGTTTCCCAATAGTAACCATACAGTTCCCTCAGAGATGATATTTGAAGATTGACCACATGAAAACAAGAGAATGACAAGCTGTTTCCCAATAGTAACCATACAGTTCCCTCAGAGATGATATTTGAAGATTGACCACATGAAAACAAGAGAATGACAAGCTGTTTCCCAATAGTAACCATACAGTTCCCTCAGAGATGATATTTGAAGATTGACCACATGAAAACAAGAGAATGACAAGCTGTTTCCCAATAGTAACCATACAGTTCCCTCAGAGATGATATTTGAAGATTGACCACATGAAAACAAGAGAATGACAAGCTGTTTCCCAATAGTAACCATACAGTTCCCTCAGAGATGATATTTGAAGATTGACCACATGAAAACAAGAGAATGACAAGCTGTTTCCCAATAGTAACCATACAGTTCCCTCAGAGATGATATTTGAAGATTGACCACATGAAAACAAGAGAATGACAAGCTGTTTCCCAATAGTAACCATACAGTTCCCTCAGAGATGATATTTGAAGATTGACCACATGAAAACAAGAGAATGACAAGCTGTTTCCCAATAGTAACCATACAGTTCCCTCAGAGATGATATTTGAAGATTGACCACATGAAAACAAGAGAATGACAAGCTGTTTCCCAATAGTAACCATACAGTTCCCTCAGAGATGATATTTGAAGATTGACCACATGAAAACAAGAGAATGACAAGCTGTTTCCCAATAGTAACCATACAGTTCCCTCAGAGATGATATTTGAAGATTGACCACATGAAAACAAGAGAATGACAAGCTGTTTCCCAATAGTAACCATACAGTTCCCTCAGAGATGATATTTGAAGATTGACCACATGAAAACAAGAGAATGACAAGCTGTTTCCCAATAGTAACCATACAGTTCCCTCAGAGATGATATTTGAAGATTGACCACATGAAAACAAGAGAATGACAAGCTGTTTCCCAATAGTAACCATACAGTTCCCTCAGAGATGATATTTGAAGATTGACCACATGAAAACAAGAGAATGACAAGCTGTTTCCCAATAGTAACCATACAGTTCTCTCAGAGATGATATTTGAAGATTGACCACATGAAAACAAGAGAATAACAAGCTGTTTCCCCATAGTAACCATACAGTTCTCTGAGAGATGATATTTGAAGATTGACCACATGAAAACAAGAGAATGACAAGCTGTTTCCCAATAGTAGCCATACAGTTCACTCAGAGATGATATCCAGGATAGTGCTTCCAGTCAAGAGACCTTCCTGATTCACTTTAGATTATGGTTATAAGAGGTTTTCATCATATTTAAATTAATTTGAAAGAGTATATTTACTGGGCTCCTTATGGGGTTCCGAGATATAAAAGTAGTTTTTCTTGAAAATGTTTGTAATGTGACTTTTCTGATCCATTTTTTCTTGTACCCTTTAATAGATAGAAATACCAAACATACCTTTCCTTGTAGCTTGCTTCTCAATTGTTTGGCTTTCCAAGCTCCGATGAAATTATACAGCAACCACGGCAAAGTTATGGGGATGCACAGCGACCCCAGGAGCCACCAAACCATTGGCCATCCAACACCAAATAGTCCTTCCATTTTCTGCTTCATGATGTTACAACTGATGTAAAGATATCAACATTGATTATTCACTTAAATAGGTTTATATTTTTCATTTATTTGAGGTAGTTAACGTGAACTTTCTGAACAGACTGATTATATCGCACACACAAGAATTTCTATGAACAAGAACGAAAGAGCTTATCAATTTTGTCGGGAAAGGTATCCTCACATACCTTCCATGATTATTTTACACACAATTGACATGGTACCGACGGCTTCCACTTTCCCTCTGAAGGAAGTTGTGCTACAGAATTTTATCACTCAAGAATAATCCGTCGACAGTGGCTGGGTTTGAACCCACGAACATCGGGTCCTGAGGCTCTCTCAGATTTAACACACCGGTATTTATAATCTTTATCTGTCATTCCAAAAAAAATTTAAATATCTTTGACTATATTAATTGTTAAATTAGTCATATTTTATGAGTTTCCTTTAGTGTTCTTTAAAAGCCAATAAAATTATATATATCTCTTTACATATTATTTAATTCATGTGTAAATTTTTAGGTACCATATAGGCCCTAATTCTTGTCTAGTCCATTATTACAATATTATGTCAATATGACAATAATATTAAAATTAAGTACCACTTTTTATCATTTACTTTTAATAAATGATATTGATGACTGATTTTTTTTAAATGCTCTATTATATTAATACATTAAGCTTTGTACTTTAATATAATAAACTATGTAAATAATATGAATATTTATGATCCTAACAATAGTTGTTAAATTATTTTCGATAAAAATATTCTATTACAATATTCTCCCAAGTGAGTACAATGCAATAAACGCTGTAATGATTTTTTACACTAATGTTAACCTAAAAACCAGATCACCTTTAGGTTTTTAATTTGAGAACGAGATATTGTGAAAAAAAAAATATAAAAAAATAGTGGGCACCACTTGAGTATATAAAACCTTATTTTCTTTGTTTTATTACAATAAACCAATGTGAAAGAAGCATCCAAGTATGTCGAGAGGATGAGTATGGATCGAGTGACGAAGCAAATATATGAAGGTAGAGTGTGTGGAACAAAAGGAAGGGGTAGGACATTTAAGACGTGGCTAAATGTTGTATACGAATATGTGGGAAAAAAAAGAAAGAAACACTAATAGTTTTAATAATAAAAGAGCATGTATGACTGTGTATTTTTGTTGAAGAGAAGGGAGTTTGCAAGGATAGGGAAGTGCGGAGAAAGTTTGTGAGGGTGGATTAAGTACGGAGTTTTTTTTTTAGCTATATTCACAGTTTCTTGCCTACCTCGTAAAGGACTGCGATTAGGTAGGCCTATATGTATATAATGTCTCTTTATTATTATTATTATTATTATTATTACATATTTAGGCATAGAATAATAATGATAATTATATAGTTTCAAAAGTTTGTATGGCTATATGCCTACAGTTAAAAACAAAACTCACCAAAATCACATAGCAATGTAGGATTAAATATTTATGAATTTACAATTGTGTCCTGACATTCATAAATTACTGAGCCACGTCAATATATATCACGTCACCAAATTAACATCTTGTTAGATTTTAATTTTTTTTATTTAATAATTATTAATTGATATTTTTATTTGCATATGGGAAGGTTAAGTAAGTTAAGTGCGCCGGGCAAGAACTATACCCTAATAATATATTAATAAATAGTTTATTATTTAAAAAATGATATCTAGACATAATTTTATAAGATTTAAGTTTTTATAGGGTTTAGTCAACCAATAAGTTCAGTTGTTTCTTAGATGAGTAAATTTTATTATGTTTAAATAGATTAAAAAATATTTTTATTCGTGTAGGTGCTACATTAGAAGATCAGGTGGACAGACAGGGGAACAAATGAAGAGTGGGTGAGAAGAGAACCATTTTGAATGTGATTCTTAGGTACAAAGCAAACTGGATCGGACACATCCTTAGGAGGAAATGTCTTCTGAAGGATGTCACAGAAGGAAAGGTTGAGGGAAAGAGGAGCTTAGGAAGGAGGAGGATTCAAATATTGGATGACTTGAAGGAAAGAAGAAAACTCTGGGAGCTGAAGGAGGAGGCAGAGGACAGGGTGCAGTGGAGGTCTAAGTTCACTGACAAAAGGAATGGACTTGTCGTAAGACAGAACACCTAATAATAATTACAGTTGGGTCCAGTAAATAAGACAATAGACTATCTGACATTTATATAAAACGTGATATTGACGTGACCTCGCCGCAAGGAAGAGGAGCAAAGTTAGGTAACAAACTTCAATCACAAATTTTTTTAAAGAGTGACTTTTGCATTTTGCATACCGGTACTTACAGTATATAATAAAAGTTCAATTTAATTGATTTAAAATCCTTTGTTCTGTTAACATGGATAAAATAATAGTTTTTTAATTTATATTGTGGAGTGATTACTAAACCCTTGTTTCAAATCTAGTCTGCAACACCGTTTAATTTTGATTTGTTTCATTCCCGATGCTTCACTTGTTTTCATATTATCCTACAACATGTCGGTTCTGTTTTAAGTCGAATAGTTAGGACTCTACTGTAATTCAGTTTCCATGATACTTTGTTTCCCGCATCAGTGGTTGTACGGTCTAAGTTGTCATTCTCTTGCAATAGACTAGATTGCCAATTATCTTGGTCAGGTATACTGTTCAAGTTAATTTTTTTCCTAAATGCTATCCCACGCTTTCCACACAAATTCGGGTACACTTCCTATAAATTAAACCTTCCTCATTCTTAACCCATTAGCGTAATTATCACATTGTTGTACAAAGGCTCCGACACCCATATCCGTAGGTCTGTACTCCGTGTTCCTGATCTATAAGAAATTCTACTCGGGATTACAGAGTCAATAACCGTAATTACGTGACCGTTTCAACCAATGAGATGGTAAGAGACTTCGTCCAATCAAAAAATTCGAAAGAAAATCGTCTACAGCAAGGAGCGAGCGTCAGTCAGCTGATCATAATAAGAACTAAAGAAACCAAAAACAACTTTGTTGAGAAAATTTTTACTATATACTAAAATGTAGGTTAAGTACACTCACAAGAAATATATTTATAACTCGATTTTAACTATCTAACTTAAAATAAATGTTTACAATAGCCTGAAAATGCAAAACAGATATACTAGTATTTTGGATCAAAACAAAAACAAGCACTTTTAATATTTTTGATAATAGGGGTGTTGAACCTACAAAAGCAAAGCCAATATTTCTGAGAACTTGATATTTCTCAGAAAACATTTTCCTAGAAGCCGCTCTTCCCGGGGTGTTTGGATTTTTAGAAAAAGTTTCTGAAATAGCTCCACGTGTAGCTATATTTTCATTTTGTAATTGTTTCCATAGCAACGGATCGTCTCACTTCCATTCGTTCTTTTATTTCAACACGCATGCACATATCTACTCTGCTGTGATTGGTAGTCCGTATAAAATAGTCCGTAGAAAGTTAAAGTTGGGCAACTTCAACGGAGTAAGGACTTACGGATAAGGACTATGTGACCAGAGCAATCTGATATTGTGGCATTGATTTCTTATGGACTACAGACTACAGACCTACGGATACGGAGTTTGTGTCGGGGCCTTAACCCGGACGGGTAGTAAGATGCTGTGCTAAGAAAATTGTTTGCGAAAATAATCGAATTAGTAAATATTGGTATTTTGGTATATCCTAGAGCTATGATGGGTCACATGCAAATATTCTAAAATATGCCCCAGTTCTTTATTAAAAAAATATAGGTAATAAAAGAGCATTCTTAAACTGATGTAATTAGGCCTACCTGTGAATTTGGCCAAACTTTGTGAGCTACAGCCATGAATTTTACACTTTTAAAAATAAAGGGCCCGATTTATTTTAACAAATATTACAGATTGACCAACGTAAACATAATATTAGGAATTAAATATAGGTCCACCTACTACACTACTTTCTCAAACATTTTATTTACAGGTGGTAATAACAATGGAATGACCTTGAAACCATGAAAGGAAATATCCAGTTAGTATTTAGGAAGCCCATGCTAAGTAGCTCGACAAACAAAAACTGTTTTATCGATTGTAATAAAGATGAAAAGACCTTCGGGATCATAAATCCCGTTAGTATTTTGACAGTAACCGGCTGCCTGACAAACGGAACTATTTTCTAACTATATGTGCACGTAAAATTGTGCTGTAAATTGCATCAAGAGAAAAACTAGCGACCAATTCGTAATAATGTAACCTAGATCTTTCAAGATAACATTCATATAGCACTAAAAAATTATTTCTATAAAATTATTGTGTTTAAATAGACTTCATCGAGACGAGTTTCAAATAATGACACACATTTATAACTATTCAAATAAAGAAGTATTCACAGTCATCCAATAAATTAATAAAATATTATTTTTTTAAGACTATATATAATACATTCTCAGAGAACTACAAATATTTTTTTAAATGCCCAAAAACTTACCAAGGTAATAATGTAAACAAGTAAACAGTCTCAGCTGATACAAACGATAAGTTTGAAGGAGGTCAAGTGCCAGTGTCATGTTAAAGAAACCCCTCCACCTTGTGGGCAATGAAAGTACTAATTGAACAAACTATAGAGTGGCTAGATTTTGAACTATGTGAACGAGATCTCGATTTTTACCTACGAATATTTATGGTATCATTACAATTTTAAGGTTTTTNAAAATTGATATGCTATTAATTACTTATAACACAAATATAACATAACTTATAACATAAATTGTTTAAATTTCTTTATTGTATTTTATATTTATTTTTAGATTCTTATATCAAATTTATTTTTTGAAACTGTTTTAACTTGTCCAGGATGGCAAGATTTAATCATACGAATTAATAGAGAATTAGGAGAAACTTGAAGAAATGTACTCACATTTGCATAAAGGGAGATTAGGAAAACCCCAAAAAAATCAAGAGCGGATCGAGGATTTTTGGGAAGGTGTGGGGCGTGGCCAGGATTTTCGAGAAGGGGCGCTCCCACGGAACTTGGCTGGTGGGACGTACCCTCTCGGGAAATTATGAAAAATTCTTCAAAACTTGAGAGCAGTTTAGAAATTAACTAAAAAATAATAATATATATATGGTATATACAAGCTCATCATTAATTTATTTTTTTGTTATTGTTTGTTAATTAAATTATGTGTTAAAAATCTAAATCAATTATCGACAGTGATTGACACGGGAAATAACTAGCTGATGAGATAATATATGGTAGTACAACTAGCAGTGACTATAACATACATCTACCCAATTGGTTTAACTTTCTAATTATTATTATTATTTTTAATATTAGCCTAAGAAATTCTTGAGGGGGTGTGGCGGGCGCACCACCTTTTAGATCCACCCCTGCCCTGAATACATCCAAACAAGATTCGATCAGCAGCCTCCTAGTCAGCTAACACAAAGAATAAAAATAATACAGAAACATCATTAAAAACAGACCGTTCAGATAATGACATTCGAGCTAACCTTAAGCCCTTTGATAAATTAATAAGGATGTAATGATAGTGTTTTGGACCCCTCTCATATATTCAAAAAGTCATGGATGAAGTGTATTTTTCTTTAAAGAACTGTATGTAGAGTCTCCTTTTAATACTTCATCCATGGAGAATCTCGCATTTTCAGAAATAATTTCAATACAATAGGTTTTAAAACTTTCTTTCTTTCATTAAAAAAACCTCTGTTATATTTGAAAATCAGGTGATAGATAAGCTGGCTGCTTTTACCCAATGCGAAGCTAGCCTTGGCAACATCAGGCTGCCAGGAGTTGTCCCATTAGTTAGTTTTAACACTGGTGACAAGGGGTCCAAGAAGCAAGGGGTAGGTCATATATAAGCATCTTGTGTGTATAAATCTACACAGTACACACAGAACATTGTAATATTAGAGAGAAAATCTCGGTCTGTAATAGCACTAGCTCAGGCCTTCTGCGTCAGTTAGTAAATGATCAAAAACTGTATTGATATAAATGTTATAGTAATGAGAGTGCAACTAATAAAATAAATAGTGTACAACATTGAATCTCTAACTAACCAATCAGTAATCCTACAGTGAGAAATACGTAATATTAGATCGTCATAGCTGTGTTTAACAAGTGCGCAGTAAGACGTATCGTTATAATCACTGTTCAACTGTAAGGCATACACTGGTCCACCTCTGCATCAACATCAACATAAAAATCCGGTATCACTCTAAGGAACTATCCGTAAGTGTTAAGTTTGAACATAGGAGTCTATCAATGGCGGCTGCAGAAATTTTTCGAGGAGGGGTCAAAATATATTTCCCCACTCACCGTTAAACCTCCCGAGGGCAACGTCATTATATTGGCCTTGTACATCAGCTCCTAAAAAAATTAAGAAATTTCAAAAAGCAAGGTTTTACTTCAACCTCAACTAGTAGAAGCATCAATATCAAATGTCATACATTTAAAATAAAAATGATAAAATTTAATTCTATTCATAACTCTATTAATAATTTGGTATCATAAATATGACCTTAAATTTGGGAATTTGGTGACCTTATTTAAAAATTCCATGTCTTATTCATCACCATATTATTATACATTGATTCAATAAGCTT
Organism: Timema bartmani; assembly: GCA_902151455.1. NCBI lineage: Eukaryota > Metazoa > Arthropoda > Insecta > Phasmatodea > Timematidae > Timema > Timema bartmani. The sequence continues at coordinate 66,016 of CABFWB010002725.1, read as the reverse complement.
AGTTTTTTTTCTAGGAAGGTAAATATATGGAAAAATAATTAATTTAGTGAGGTAAAATAAACGGTTTTGAAACGATTTAATTTATTTCAATCTTACAATTTGAATTCATCTCGCAGAATTACATAAAAATAGCACCTACTTAAGTAGAAACTGATGGCGTCCACAGACATCACCAAATTGATTTATAACTGTTTCTGTAAAAACAGCTTTGTTTGAAGAAAATAAATTGTAAGGCAAATTAGAATATTAAGAAAAATGTTAACATATTTTCTCGTAAAAGAAAACATTTAAAATGTTAAATTAAACTGGAAATTCAGTGTGGAGGGGAGAAACCGCCGATGCCCATGTAATTTATAGAATTCTTATTTTAATAATCAAATTTGTTAATTTATTAACTACCATATTTTACCTATTTTACAACTTTTAATTTTTACCCTAGCAACAATTCGAGCTCCAACCAAAAACCAAAAAGAAAACCTCTGGGACAAATTGGAACAAAAAAGAAAATACAAGAATTTTTTTTTTTCTCTTTATTCTCAAACAAAGAAACACAGTTTGGAGGAATATTAAAAAGTCTTAGAATAACTATGTCTCGGCTAGAATTAGGTCTGACTGAACTTTACTTTTTACTACAGCTGTTATCCCTTCTGCGGCTAATCATCAACTTGGTTCCAGCCTGTGGCCGGGTCAGTTCAGTAAAATGCTTCCATCTTCCTCTATCCTTCCACCATTCTTATCCTCTCACTTGCACACATTTTCTGCTTCTTCCATCTCTTTCTTGGCCTTCCTTGCAGTCTTTTCCCTACATACCTCATCTCCATAATTTTCTTTGGCATCCTCTCTTTTTCCAACCTCATTACATGACCATACCACCTCAGCTTGGCATCCTCTCTTTTTCCATCCTCATTACATGACCATACCACCTCAGCCTTGCTTCCTCTACTATCTCATGTACTCCAACATCCTCATTACATGACCATACCACCTCAGCCTTGCTTCCTCTACTATCCCATGTATTTCTCGGATAACTTCATTCCTAATCCTGTTTATCCTCGTGACCGCTAACATGCTCCTCACAAACTTTTTTCTCGTGGCCTCCGCTGTATAATGTAATAATTTCAAAAAATAAACATTCCCCAAAATGATGTGCATGAAAAAATAATTATATATATATATATATATATATACACACACAGCAAAATATATAGATCTAGCAATTCTATAAGAGCATGTTTAGCCAAAATATATTATCAAATTCCGTGAAATCTCCCCTCTTTCCGGGTCGATGAAATCCCTGTTATAAGTAGTTCACTTGCCTGTAAATTCATAACAGAAGGAAACATTTCTCTTTACAGCTGAAATCCTAAAATAATTTTACCGGTTATTCCCTATGGGTGTGAAACGTAGTCTCTTACCTTACACGACGAAAACACATTTAGTATGTTCAAAAACAAGATCTTTACTTATCACACGAAATTGTTAGGATAATCAAATATCATAGATTACGTTGGGCAGGACATGCAGCTTGTATGGGAGAATCTAGAACCATAATCAGGACATTGTATGGTGAGCCCAATGGGTAGAGATCATTGGGAAGACCTAGACGCAGATGGAAGGATAACATTAAAATGGACCTGAAAGAGAAAGCTTGTAATGAGGTGGACTGGATAGAACTAGCTCAAGATAGGGATACTTTTGTAAGTGCGGCAATTAACTTTTAATTTCCCAATGTCATAAAGTAAGCTGAAATCTTAAGAATCAAATAGCTGAAGCTATTATTTATGCTTTATAGTGAGGAATTCTCCATCTAAATATCATATTCTGAAAATTGAAAAATGACACCTGGACACGGGAATCGAAAGGTCCCGGGTTTGATTCCCGTGTCTAGGTGTCATTTTTCAATTTTCAGAATAAGAAATATTAAGGTTAAGTTGTCCAGCAGAACAGTCATGTATGTATTGAAAAGTGCATATCATCTTTTTTTGAAAATTATGAAAGGGGTACATCATTTTTTACCAGATATAAATAAGTATTTCTCAAATTCAACATTTCCCTAACATTTCATCGACAAATAACTCAGAGAACCACACAATTTTTGGTAAATCTTTTATTATAGCAAAAACATAGCAACTCCTCTATATTCTCTTTAACTGAAGCTTGGCGGCTAATTCTCCGTATGGATTCCCGCCTTGTTGGACACTTTTCTTCTTAAGGTATTCCAGAGTTCTGCCCTGAAATAATAGATAAATGTAGGTAAGCCTGTGCAGAGCTTCAAAATCTCAAATCCGAATCTTGGAAAAAATTATGAACAAAAGAGGAAAAATAAATATAATAACATTTAATAGAAAATATAAATATATCTTATTCTGAAAATTGAAAAATGACACCTGGACACGGGAATCGAACCCGGGACCTCTGGCTTAGTACGCCAATGCTCTAACC
>CABFWB010002725.1:30498-54132 GCA_902151455.1 Timema bartmani | reverse complement strand
ATTATATTTGATTGCCAAACCCTTCCTTCACCTCTGACAGGACGTGTATTAATCACAACTTGTGAATGTGAGGAATGCCAGCCCTCCACCGTGGTTCGGATTCCACGTAAAACTGTAGGTCCTCCATTTCATCTCACAATCACCCTACAATTACACATTAGCGTAAGTGCGTACAACCCGAACGGGTAGTAAGACGCGGTGCTAATATAATAATAATAATAATAATAATAATAATAATGTATTATATTTGGAAGAAGGTACAGGAAAAAGGGATGGAAACACATAAGAGAGAACAAACAAAATATGTCTTTTACAACGAAAAGAAGAACACAGTTCACACTTTCCGTTGTTGCCACTGGACAAAGAGGTAATGGCTGCCTCTTGGAAGAAAACCTAGAACGAAGGATTGGGCGGTAATGATCAATTTTCTGCAGGGAAATCCTCCAAATACAGTTTACTTCATGGGAAGCGTCTTTCATATTGTGAATTTATATTTGAATAAATTTGATAGATCAAATTACAAATATTGCTCCTAAAGAATTAAAAAAAAGTATAAAAATAAGATTATATATTTACCATATAGAAGCTAGAATCAGTTTCGGTACATTTTTACAGACTCCAACGCCATCCAAAATTACTTCCGAGTCCGACTCCTTGGCCCTGCAAATAACTCCCTGTGTTTTCCTGTATCTCCCAGTTTTCCGGGTGCGCGGAAGGCGTGTCTATTTTAGGAACAGATATGATAAAGCAACAATCGGTAGTCAATACAATTAATTAGAATCAAACTCTTATCCTACCGAAGGTACTAACCGAGAAGTGTCTGACGGCAAACTGCACCCACACCTCCCCGCAGGAGATGTATTGCGCCGGGTCGTACAGTTTGGTGACCACCCTCCACACGTCGTTGAGCACTTGCAGCCTCTGGTCCGTAGGGGGGTCGGCCAGGGCCAGACACAGGCCCAGGGTCCGGAAAAGCAGGTACTGCGGGAACCCTGGGAGACAGGGCAATGCAGCAGTTATCAGGCAGGCTCGCCATTCTCCCTTCACCTCAAAATATGCCAGGACAGCCATGAGAATCAAACCTGGGGGCTGCCTTTTTAAGCTTAGCATTCCAAGCCGAAGGTATTGAGTTTGAATCCCTTGTCCAGGTGTAAGTTTTTTTATACTGAATTTAATTGAAAGACTTGTTCTTTTGATAATTTGGACCTTTGTTCTAATTCTAAACTTGGATTTTTAGCCTAGTCATCATCAATCATAATCATAATCATCAACAATTGTTTCCAGCCTGCGGCCGGGTAAGTCTAGTAAAATGCCTCCATCTTTCTCTATCCTTCCACCACTCTCCTCATTTAATTTATTCCATTCTTCTCCTATCTAGACTTGTGTCGGTAATAAAAAAAATTCAGATTCAATTTCAATTCAAAGAGCTTGATATTTATATGCGGTTATAACCGTAACTAACAAATATGATAGGTTTGATATTTAATCCATACTCTTGGCAGTGTAAATCCCTCCCGAGTCAGAAGGTGGCTGCGTTTTCTGATAACTCGTGATCCTAATTGATCACTCATTTTTAGCTGACGATTTTCACACGTCCATCACAGACTCTGCCTTAGAATATAAGTGAAGAATGCTCCCTACGCTCGGGACGAATCCTGGATAGCTCAGTGGTAATGCATTGGCGTACCAAGCCAGAAGGTAACGGGTTCAATTCCCGTGTCCTAGGAGCAATTAAATTAACCGACAACTTATCTCAGTCGGTAGCGTGTCTGTCTACCAAGCTAAGAGTCCCGGGTTCGATTCCCGGCATGGTCGAAAAACTTTTCAATGATGAAATGTGGGTTTACCCTTTTACAGTGATAAATTAACGGCCAGGGACTGGATGTTGTGTCTGTCCTAGTCTTAAGTTATATTATAAGACATATGAAGCTACAACAGGCCTAGCAAGCCTGTAGTGGAAAATATATGGATTAAATAAAAAAGCGACCCAGTCTGGAAACAGTCATGGATGTAAAATGTAAAAGAGCAACTAAATGGTTGACAAATGAATCACCTTCTTCGTCACAAGCGGATATCAACTCGATGAATTGCAAGGCGCGGCTAGCAATGTAGGCCGGCTTGAAAGCGGCCATTATGGTGTTCAGCAACAAGGCACTGTAACAAAAATATACACAGGGTGATAGTTTCAATAGTATTGAGCCCTTAGAAATAATTTGGGGGGGCAAGGGAAATTGACTTGGGCTGGGTAAGACTCGTTTTTCCTTTCTTTTTTTTTTTAAAGTTGGGTCAAAACCAATATTTTACAAATATAAATCTCGACTGTAAATATGTATCTTAGGAAAAAAATTAATACGGCGGAGTTCTCGAAAATTTGAGTTTGATTCAAGTTTAATTAAGTACTTGTTTGAACTCGATCAAATTTTTTTTTTCCAAAACTCGAAACATTTGAGTAATAAGAGTTTTCAATTTTTATCTAAAATTTCATGTTTGATTTATATGATTCAATTTAAAGCTATTATTTCATATTTTAGTCAACCAATATTTCCTTTTGTTTAACAAAAAAAATAAAGTTAACTGCACAAATAACTGTACATTAAATATAATTAAAAATCTCAATGTGTGTTATCAGAACTTTTTTTTCTAAAATAATTATCATTTTCGTATACTCCAAAACACAAAGAGGAAATAAAATTAAATAATATAATATAAAAATAGTAACTAGATGTTAAATTACTGGTCTGAGATTTGGTTGTTAAGTTCATCCTATAATTATGTTATGGATCATCCAACATTAAGTAGTATTAGAGCTCTAAAACAAATCCTAGCGAAAAATTGTAATTTATTAATAAAAAAAAATTGAAAACCTTTTAATCCCAAATCTAATATTTTCTCGAATACTTTAAACCCAATCAAATAAGTATCCCAAAAGATTTGAGGTGTTCAAGGGAACAAGGATTAGAGGGTTTGAGGATTGTAGATATTCAATGTTTTCAAGGATTTAAGAATTTGAGGATTGTAGGTATCCAATGTTTCCAAGGATTCAAACGTTTAAGGATTGTATAGATATTCAATGTTTTCAAGGGTTCGAGAGTTTGAGGATTGTATGTATCCAATGTTTCCAAGGATTCAAACGTTTGAGGATTGTAGGTAGTTTCCAATGTTTCCAAGGATTCAAACATATGAGGATTGTAGATATTCGATGTTTTCAAGGATTCAAGAGTTTGAGGATTGTATATATTCGATGTTTTCGAGGGTTAGAGGATTTGAGGATTGTAGGTATCCAATGTTTTCAAGGGTTCTAGAATTTGAAGGATTGTAGGTATCCGATGTTTTCAAGGGTTCAAGGATTTGAGAATTTGAATTATCCGATGTTTCCAAGGATTTGAGGATTGTAGGTATTCGATGATTTCAAGGGTTCGCGGATTTGAGGATTGTAGGTATTCGAGGTTATCAAGGTTTTGAGGGTTCAAATATTCGAGAGTCTCAATCCTACTTATGTTATTAAAAATGACACGCAATGTCCAGGAATATAATTATAAAATGGCGCATCGGCATATAAAGGAGTTTAATCATGGAGTTAAAGAGTTCAATTATTACTGTTTGTGTTTCCTCCCCACCTGTTGTTCTTTTCCTTGCACCGAGCGAGTATCTCGACAAGGAGTCTCTCAGGTGCATTAGCAGCCACGCTCTGCAGTATCCAATCCAGCGCAGGGGTGTACAGAGTAAGGTAAGTCGAAAGGTCCACTTTCTGACGGCCCAACTCGGACCTGATACCGGCGCTGAACACCTGCTTACAAAAAGGCGTCATTTTTTTTTAGTTAGTACATTTAAAACAAGAGTTCTTTGTAAGTTTGCTTCGAAACTTAGAATTCGAAACTGAATCTGATTTTGTTTTGTATTCGATTCAAAATTCTGAACCTATATATTTGAAAGATTAAAATCAAATTTGAAATTTCAAATATAAATAAATCTCAGATTCAAACTTGGAAGAATTTAATTAAAAATTTTAATAAAAAACAGGGTGACCTGGTGGTCTAGGGGTAAGGTGTCGGACTTCTGTGCGGAGGGTCCAGGGTTCAATCCTCGGTCCCGGCACAGATGTATATGGTTGCCAAACCCTTCCTTCACCTCTGACAAGATGTGTATCAATCACAACTTGTGAATGTGTGGAATGCCAGGCCTCCACCGTGGTTCGGATCCCACGTTAAACTGTAGGTCCTCCATTTCATCTCACAATCACCCTACCATTACACATTAGTGTAAGTGTGTATAACCCGAATGGGTAGTAAGACGCGGTGATAATAATAATAGTAATAATAAACATGAATTTTTGAGAAAAGAATATAGATTCGGCTTTAAGGCAGTGGCTGCCAAACATTTTATAGTGAAGGAACCCTTGTACCGGAAAAGAATATATGATGGGGTCCTCATAAAAATGTTGTCCATACTAATCTTATGAACATTCAATATTGACAGTTAAATTTAACAAACACAAAAGTTTAAAACAAACTGAGAAATCACATGTTCTGGCTGCGCTTTTGACCAATGTTCTTTATTCAGATTTGAAAAAAAGTTTTCAGTCCTAATTAATGATGCTATTTTATACTTTGAAAAACAAATAAATAATATTCTAACTATCGAGACGCCCAAAGGATTTGCTGAGTCCAGTTTGAAAAATGCTGCTGTAAGGAACATAAGCCAATCCCCCCCATTCAACCTGAAATGGTTGTTAATCGTAGGCCTATACTGGGAGAATGGTTGTGGTTGACTCCCGAGACTAGACTATAAATACGCCCATAGTCATCCAATCCTCCAATGGACCTGAACTGCTTGTTATTCGTATAGTGGGAGATTGGTTGACTCCCGAGACTAGACTATAAATACGCCCATAGTCATCCAATACTCCAATGGACCTGAACTGCTTGTTATTCGTATAGTGGGAGATTGGTTGACTCCCGAGACTAGACTATAAATACAACCCAGAGTCAGCCAATCCCCTTCGTTTTATTACAAAACGCAGTTTAGGTGTATCTATTCTATGAATGATAACAGTTCAACAGTGATATACCTGATTATAGGAAGCCAGAAAGTCATAGAAGTTCTCCTTGACATACTCCTTGTCCCCGGAGGGAACAGTCACCCCGACCCGACACAAATAGCACCTTGCGTACACAGCCACAAGAGGGTCCCCGATGCCTCGGATCATTCGGGTCAAGCGAAGGAGTGCTTGGGAAAACTCGCTGTAGAAATAAAGTTTGTTAATTATTATTGTCGTTTCATGTGCATCACAAAATGATTACGTGATGGTTATCTACAGGATCAGTCATGATAAACGAATCAAATTCAATTAAGTGAATAATGACAACCTGGAAACGGGAATCGATTCAGAGACCTTTGGTTTTGTGCGACAATGTTCTACAAGACGAACCACAATGGCTCAGTGGCGCGCAAAGCCAAAGTTTCCAGGTTTTAATTTTTCATTTAATTGGATTTTATTCCGATAACAGGACTTACCGATCCTACACCTTGGCTCAGTCAGTCGCGTGCCTGTCTACTGAGCTAAGGGTCCCGGGTTCGATTCCTGGCATGGCCAAAATTCTATCATTGGTGAAATTTGGTTTTACCCTTTCACAGTGATGAATTAACGGCCAGGGGACTGGATGTTGTGCCTGTCCTAGTCTTAAGTTAGATTATAAGGCATATGAAGCTACGACAGGGCTAGCCAGCCGGCAGTGGAAAATACATGGCTTGAATAATAAACAGACCAAGGCCACAGGCTGGAAACTGCAATGGATGTAAAAAAAAATGTTAATAAACACCAATATATATTTTTTAAGACAAGCTTTCACTGCCTGAGTTAGCTTCTACAGCTTCAGAGAGTAAACTGTAGTTATTGGTTGGATTGTAGTCTAGCCTGTTACACCCTATCTATTTCAGGTCCATTCTAATGTTATTCTCCCATCTGCATCTAGGTTTTACCAATGCTCTCTTTCTATTGGGTCAGTACCAATAACAAGGTTCTAGAATCTCCCATTCGCGCTGCATACCCTAAACAATGTAATTTACTAGAGTTTATTATCCTAAAAATGTCTTGTGATGATTACAAGGTATATAAATATTTTTTATGTAACTCATCCATTAGCCTCATCCCCTTTTGGACCAAATCCTATATATTATTTCTGTTGTAAACATCCTTTTTTCTCAACTAATACAAAGCCTACAGCGATGAATAAGATATCAGTGGATAGGATTCTTTACTGACTTCTGAAATAGAATACTCAGTTTACGTTAAAACACATTGTTTGTTTAGAATTCAAGTTAAAAGAAAAATCTAGCAATATTTTTGTATCAATTACCGAAAATAAACTCTTTTCGCTATTTTGTGTATACACTTCGCTGAGTATTTAATTTCAACAACCCAACAAAAGACTAAATCTTTTTTTTGGGGGGGGGGAGGTTGAATGTGCGAAAGTTTCGGAAGGGTTTTCTGGTATCTTCTTAAACACTTTATTCTCGAACACCCTAAATTTATTCTCGGCTTGTGAGGGTAAGAGACCACGTTTCGCGCCCATAGAGAACAGCCGGTGATACTATTGTTTTGTATATTCTGAGTTTTACTTTCTTTGTATGTTTTAGCTCATAAAAATGATTTATAATTTTGTTTGCTCTTGTTACCTCGACGTGAGGAAGCTGTAGGACTTGAGAATGGCCATCTCTACATAAAGACGAGGCACCAGCTCCCTTATAGAAGCGATCTTGTAGAACCAGTTGCGACACGTCTCCTTGGCCGACTCGGGCACCATGTCGGGGGTGAAGTTCTCGGGTAGAGGGGTACACACTTTACTCCCCTGTCTGACAAAACATAAAAAACATAGTTGTAGGGTAGACGAAAAGAGCGACACCTAGTATGATGGTGACATGGTCTAAGGCGTCATTCTCATGTTGGACTAGACTGCCGGGTGAGGAGTGGATCAGGGTTTGAATACTGTTCAGGTGGTTTTCCCCATAATGATTTTCCACCCTACATCTCTGCAAATGTGAGCACACTTCCTCTGACTTCAACATCCCTCATCGACAACGAGTACGAGCAAACTGAAAGCTCTATGAATGCTGTTGGCCGACGCGAGTCAATATTCTGGAACCTGAGGGAAGCTTCCCCCTCCACTTCATACTGACCACTCCATCACGTGAAGTCCTCATACTATATATTCGCCGGGCTTATTATAGTAATAAGTATATAAGCTTATAACCTGAACATGAAAACGCTGTGCTAAAAAAAAATAATTGACATAATTTTATCTCGTTTGTTAAAACTTTTGTTTAGTGATTGTTTGAATAAAGAGAAAGTGCCTTTAAAGTGTAAGGAAGTGTTGTACAGGACGTACTTTGTACCCATTGTCACATATGCAACAGAAACATGGATATTGAATGTAAGAGAGACTAGGAAAGTGGAGGCCATTCTTCCTCCTTTATTTACTTCAATTCTTCCCCTCTCACTTGCACACTTTCTGTTATCTGCTTCTCCCATCTTTTTCTTGGACTCCCTTGCGCTCTTTTTCCTACATGCTTCATTTCCAACATTTTCTTCGGCATCCTCTCTTTTTCCATCCTCATTACATGCCCATATCATCTCATCCTTGCTTCCCCTACTTTCTCATGTACTTCCTACCCCCACTCTTTACCAGATAACTTCAATCCTAATCCTATTTCTCCTCATTACAGCAAACATGCTACTCACAAACTTCATTCCCATGGCCTCCACTTTCCTAGTCTCTCTTACATTCAATGTCCATGTTTCTGCTACATGTGCAAGGTCTCCGGAACACGGAGGCTCAGGGGAACTAGTAGTTCCTATAGTGCTGTAGCTGGAACTATCTTAACCTCCCTCTTCCTTCACCCAATATTTCCCGTGAATATTAAAAACACCTGTAATAAAATCTGTCATCATCAGCTTGACAATGTAAGTAATGAAGACATAAATTTATAATTCCAGACTAGCTCAAGTTCGGATCACAAGACCGTCCAGTACATTCAAACAACATCCCTTTATAATAAAGGTTTATAATCAAGGACTCATTATATTTGTAAGAAGGTATAGGAAAGGTGGATAGACACATATAATAATATTTATCACCGCGTCTTACTACCCGTTCGGGTTATACGCTTAAGTACTAATTACGCTAATGGATTAGGAATTGGGAGGGTGAATTTAGAGGAAGTGAACCCGCATTTCGTGGAGGGAGAATGGAAAACCATTTAGGAAAAGCCACCCCCAGTTCACCCGACCGAGATTCGAACCTCGATCTCCCCGTCCTCGATGGTCGAGCTCAACACGACTAGCGCGTTAGCCAACTACGCCACGATAGACACATATAAAAGGGGACGAACACAATAAGACTCTTACAATGAAAAGAAGAACACAGTTCACACTTTACACTGCTGCCATTGGACAAAGAGGTAATGGTTGCCTCTTGAAGAAAATCGATCGTCACCGCCCAATCCCCCGACCTAGGTTTCATCCTATCGGAACTCATCAGGGAGGAGTGTGACACGCACAACGCANGGGGGGGGGGAAATGGAAAAATGTAAAGAATGTTAGGACTCACACATAGTACTCAGCCTTCGTCCTTAGCCTCTCGTAAACGAGTTTACCGAAGATGTCGAGAATGTCTGTGATGAGCACAAACTTGCTCGGATAGAACTGGATGACGGTGGTGTCGACCAGAAGTTTGGAACACTGGATGGCGATCTTGAGGGCCCTGACTCGCTGGTCTGTGTGCCAGGCCTGCACCAGCTCCTGGTTCAGCTGCTCGATGCGGCCGGCGTACTCCTGCTGGGACAAGTCCAGCATCTGGCGCACCGAGCCTTCCTCAAAGTCGTCCAGCTGCTCCAAACGGTTCTTTACCTTGTCTACCACCGAGCTCTGCGCCTTCACGACAACTGCAAAAAAAAAATAAAATCTAGCACCGTGTCTTAATAGCCATTCGGGTTATACGCTTACATACTAGTTACGCTCATGGTTTAGGCATGAGGAGGGTAGAATTTACAGGAAGTGTACCCACATTTGCATGGGGAAAAAGAGTGGGAAACCATTTAGGGCAAACCACCCTCTGTACGCTCAACTGCGATTGAAGTCAATGACTCAATCTCCCCGTCATCTGCAATCTAATCTATTGCAAGAGTAGCGCCTTAAACCATGCGACCACCGAAGCGGGTTTCATTCTTATTAAAAGACAGCTAATGATGTCCCCCTAATTACCTCAATTCTGACCAGGGGTGTACAAAGCTTCGAAAACTTTGACTTCTCTTTAATGTTTGTTTACTTCGACTTCGATTCAAAAGTAGTAAAATTACGGATTCAACAATAAACGAAGATTTGGGAGAAAAATTTTTTTAAACTAGACCTCATTTTTTTTTTCATTTTCTGCTTGTATTTCCATCACAAATTAATGTCTGCATACAAAAAATCTTAAATAGTTAAATTACATTTTGTAATAATTTAATTTATCATTTTAATACATAATATATTTTAAATTAAGTTTGAAATACAGCATTTTGTAAATTAAGAGCTCCAATGTCTACATGGTGTTACAGGGGGAGGTTAAAAAAAGTAATAAAAAAAAGTGTTACATGGTTTAGGGATGACCTTGAAGCATAAAAAAAAACACAATACCTTTTTCTCCCCCCGACAGGAAACTGGTAACGATAGACAGTTTCTCCGACGTGGTGAATTTACTCAAGATGGCGGACTTCCTCAATGCCCACGGTTCTATACCATCATCGGCTATTAGGTCTTTGCTCTTCCTGCGATCAATTGGTGCTACCTCCAGCTAGAAAACAGATGTAGCCAACGTTTTTATTTATTTCATTTAGTTGGGGACAGGAAGAGGTGTATAAATTATATGGGGATAACGCTGATGTACCACTGCACAAAAATATTTGAGAAGATACTGGAAAAGAGAATAAGAAATAAAATGAAAGGAAAGTGGAGAGAGGAACAAGATGGATTTAGGGAACATAGGTTTACAAAAGACTTAATCTTTTCCATACGACAGCTGATGGAAAGAATGTGTGTGTGTGTGTGTGTGTGTGTGTGTGCATGTACGTACATAGGTATGTGATTATGATTATTTAGTAATTAATTGCTGTCATTATCATCATCATCATCATCATCATCATCATCATCATCATCATCATCACCGCATCTTACTACCCTTTCACACTTACGCTAATGTGCAATGGTAGGGTGATTGTGAGATGAAATGGAGGACCTACAGTTTAACGTGGGATCCGAACCACGGTGGAAACCTGGCATTCCTCACATTCACAAGTTGTGATTAATACACGTCTTGTCAGAGGTGAAGGAAGGGTTTGGCAATCAGATAAATCTGTGCCGGAGCCGAGGATTGAACCCCGGACCTCCCGGCACAGAAGTCTGACACTTTACACCTAGACCACCAAGTCACAGTGAAGAAGGTATGAATTTGGGAAATACTTGGTAATGGTATTTATGTATGTAGAAAAGGCATATGATAGCGTGAATAGAAATAAAGTTTGTAAAGCAACGGAGGAGGCCGAACTGGAAAAAGGAGTTGTAAAGAGAGTGAAAAGCATTTATGAGGATAAAAGGAGTTGTGTTAAAACAGAGTGAGAGGACGAAGTGGTTCCAAATAAAAAATGGAGTGAAGCAAGGGAATGCCTTCTCACCACTGTTTGTAAAGGTAATGGAAACGGTCATGAACAAAGTGGAAGGAAAACTCGGGGAGGAAAGAATGAAAGCCATGATGTTTGCTGATGACTTGATGATATGGAGGAAGAAGGAAGAGGATGTACAGGAACAACTACAAGAATGGAATGAGGAAGTGAAGTAGTGTGGAGTGAAATTTAGCATGGCAAAGTGTGAAGTGATGACAAGAGGCTAAGGCCTAATAAAGCTAAAAGTTTGGATGGAGTAGAGCTGAGAGGAGGCGTGATTGAGGAGAAAGATGGAAATAGAGAGAATGTAATGAAAAGAGAACAGCAGGGAGAGTTGTTCTATAGGTGTGTAAGAGACCTGATATGGAGAAGAGAAGTGCCATTGAAGTGCTGTACTACGCCACCGAGGCGGGTTCGAAGCTGATAAAACAAATTAATATCTCTACATGCAATTCAAATAAAAGTATCTCAAAGTTTTCCATGTGAATATTTATTTATAAAGTAGACCTAAATAATCCCTTAGGGGGAACTAGGTGAACATAAATGAGTATTTTAACTTTTTTTTTTATCACCGCGTCTTACTACCCGTTCAGGTTATACGCTTAAGTAGGCCTACTAATTACACTAATGGATAAGGAATTGTGTTCACCCGACCGAGATTCGAACCTTGATCTCCCCGTCCTCAGCGGTCGAGCTCAACACGACTAGCGCATTAGCCAACTACGCCCATCGTGATTGCTGAGACAGCAATATATATATATTTTTTTAGGTAATTTTTTTAAGCTTGGCGCACGACAAATACTTTAGAGCAAATATTCCTTATTGCATGTCTAAAATTGTGAAACCCGCTTCAGTGGTTGAATGGTCTTAGGTGTTACTCCCGTGTGCTGAAGATAATGAGACTGAGGGTTGAATCCTTTTTGGGTCTACTGAGAGTGGTTTTTCCCTAAATGTTTTCTCAATCTCCTTCCATGCAAATGCCGGTAGAATACATTAGTCATTATCATGTGTATATAACCTGAAAAGGTATTAAGACGCGGTGATAAATTTTTTTTTTATAGAGTATTAAACTTACCAGGTCGGCAGCCATCTTTGAAAGAGGATCCATCTCCTGACGAACAAATTGACTGAGAGGGTCACTCCCGTCTAAAGCTGCCCCTAAGGGGTCGAGGGTCGGCGTAGGGGTGGAGGACCCAGTGCTGCTTGCAGTGCTACCACCCAAAGTACGTTTCGTCACGCGGCTCTCTGTCATCTGCCAAACAAAAACTATTAAAACAGTTGGCTTTTTTTTAAATGGACCAATATAAGACTAGTAGTAGCTACCAACAATATCAACTAAGTAATCTAAGGAGATAGGATTAGAAGGGTGAAATAAAGCAAGGTCTTAAGGTACGATAGAAAGTTTGAGTTGAACAAGACTGGCCCCATCATGAATTATCGAAAAACTAGAATTACATAAAAAAAAAGTCGGAATAAATTAAAATATATAGGCCTATATCTGGTTTTGATTGTAAACAATACTTATTGTATATTTTTAAATTACATATGGTAGTACAAATATATATTTTATAATTATTTTGGCACAGTGTCTTAATATCTGTCCAGGTTCTACACTTAAGTACTTTACCTTGTATCCATAATTGTTTCCAGCCTGTGGTCAATCTTTTATTCAAGCCATATATTCTCCACTGTCGGCTTTCTAGGCCTGTCATAGCTTCATATACCTTATAATCTAACTTAAGACTAGGACAGGCACAACATCCAGTCCTCCGGCCATTAATTCATCAGTGTGTAAGGGTAAACCCATATTTCACCCATGATAAATTTTTCAGCCATGCCGAGAATCGAACCTGGGACGCTTAGCTCAGTAGACAGACACGCTGCGACTAAGTTAAGGTGTCAAAACGCTTAAGAACTAATTACACTAATGATTTTAGGGATTAGGAAGGCTAAATTTAGAGAAAGTGTACCCGCATTTATGTGAAGGGAGAGTGAAAAACTATTTTTTGGAAAAAAACCACCCCCAGTACACTCGACCGAGATTCGAACCTCAATCTCCCTGTCATCGGATTCTAGTTTACTATGAGAGAAGCGCCTTAGACAGTGTGGCCACAGAAGCGGGTTACAAAAAAAAAGTTTAAGATATAAAAACATACAAAGTGCACGAGAAAGGGCAAATCGTGTCTGACTTTTAGTAAAGTGTGTTGTAAGGGGTGCGTTAGCACATTTTAAAGAGAATTCAGACGCCATTAAAAATTACATATCTAAGTCGAAGTCAATGCAACTTTCAAGCGACTTTCTTCCATGTGTAAGACTAGACTGTCAATGACAGAGAGATTGGAGTTCAAATCCTGGTTGGATGTACTGAGAATTTTTTTTTTTCTAAAAAATTATTCCGCTCTTTTTCTCTATATACAAATTTGAGTACACTCCCTCTAAATTCAACTTTCCTCATCCATTACTCATTAGCATAATTAGTTCATATGTATACAACCTGAACAGCAGTGATAAAAAAAAACCTTTCAAGTGTGTGGTAGATAAGTGGTGTTTCTTCTGTTGAGTGAATGAATAATAACCACTATTGTATTTAGGATTAATATTTTACCGTAACCACAAGTGGTTTCAGAGGATGCTCCGACACTTCCTCCCACACGAAATGCATTTGTCTCTCCGACCCATAGTCGCGATGCCACGACAACCTGTGACAAACAGAGAAAAAAAAAAAAATTAATCATTAACAAACTCTAACATCAACCTCTGTGATCTTGGGGTAAAGTGCTCGCCTCAGGACCCGATGTTCGTGGGTTCAAACCCAACCGGGGTCGACGGGTTTTTCTCGAGCTATAAAAATCCGTAGCACAACTTCCTTCGGATGGGTAAGTAAAGCCGTCAGTTCCATGTGGATTGTGGCATGTAAAAGAACCCTGGAAGGTATGTGAAAATAACTCTCCCGATAAAATTGGTAGGCAATTTCTCTCTTGCTCATAGAAACTCTCATGGGCTGATATTATAAGTCGGTTCAGAAAGTACATGTTAAATACCTCAAATAAATTAAACGAAACAATAAATTCTAACCATTCTTTTTTTCAATGAGAATTTAGCTTGCTCGTAAATTCTTAAATGAGCCCAAGGCTTGAAAGCTTGTAAATAAATATAAAATATGAGTAATATGGTTGAACAATATTCAGTGAAGTATGTGGGTGAAGTTATTATTTTACAAAACAAAACCCAAAGTCTTAATATTGATACTTCAGGTGTTTTGAAGCGTAAAATATGAATAAAGACACTGTATAATAGTTTTTTTGTTGTTATTTTTCTAAAAGTTGTTGTTTATGCTCAAGACCCAAAACTTCAAAATATATTCCATAATCGTTTGTTGGTTACATTAAAATACCATTGTTTAGGGGAAAAAAGCAGTTTAGTTTTGATTCATTGTTCAAATTTTTGAAAGTTAATGTTTAAAGCAGACTTCAAATTAAATCTAAAAATAATTTCCGTACCATTCACAAGACATGGTGGTTCTTGTTTACGTAATGTCAAAACATAACTTAGATAAGGGAATTATCAACTATCATATGTACTGAATTGAACAAGTTTTTGAGGGGTTGTTCATTAACTACCACAGATCAAATAACAAGAAGACAAGTAGACATTATATTTTAAGAACACTTTTTTTTTACATCAACAATACTATAAAAGAGAGCACTTTAGTTAGAGAACTGTATTAATTTTAAAAAAATTCATGAAATCTACTTGATTATATTTTGATGATAGTAGACATGACAAAAATAAATTACTTTAATTTTTATAGAATACAAGGTAATTTTAATTTTATAAGAAATACAAGGCAATTTTTTTTTTAAAGTCTTTACTGGCTTATCAGATGTCCATAAAATGAAATTTATCTTTATTGCTTTTATTGTAATAATCTTACAATACTATGGAATATAGAAATTAAGTATCAATTTAATTTTTGTGTATTTAACGCTTTTAATTAGATAGATAGATTTATAGATAGATAGAAATATTTTTAATATTTAGATGGGTAATTAATTTATCCCTTCCCTCCAAACATTAATTAGGCTTGATTCATTGAACTTTTCTAAAATAATAATCCGTGGTTGTTCCCAATTTGTTCTAGAAAATTAACATCACAGTTTAGCGAAAAATCATAAATATTGGAATCAACGTCTTAAGAGTGGATTTATATATGTCTTCTGGCGGAAAGCCACTAGCTATCACACCAGTCGAGTTTCGTCTATGTGTTGAACCAATAACCATATTTATCATAATTAATTAAAAAACAATGAATATTATTTCATTAATTCAAATAAGTTGAAAAATTACACCTCGATACGGAAATAGAACCACGAACATGTGGTTTAGCACGCTGACTTTCTACTACTGAGCTATCTAGGGTTCGTCCCGTGCTCGTAATTACAATAATTTCCAACCTTTTTGTTGACATTCATTAAAATTCGTTTTAATTACAAACCTAGCAGCATAACATCTTGAGCCAAAATATGAGTGAAAAATGAACCAATTAAGCATGGGACGTATCTTGGATAGCTCATTAGTAGAGGATTGATGCGCTAAGGCAAAAGTATCCGGTTCGATTCCCTTGTCCAAGTGTCATTTTTCAACTAATTTAAATTTATTGAATTGTTGTCTCTTCCATATGGACATTCCCGTAACTACAATGATTTGCTACCTGTAGGTCGATATTCAATCAAATATTATGTTTAAAATTGTACTTTTCGACTTTCAGGAAAAGCTATCGCAAACATTTGATACTTACTGTACCGTATTTTTTAGTTGCATCCAAAATTCAAATGGATTAATCTAATACTCGTTTGTGTGTTGTTAGCGTAGGAAAGCTGGCAACAATCCTTTTGTAAAGGGTTTCATCGATTTACAATGTGAAAACAGTTTTATTATTGTTTAGATTTAATTATTTTTAAACATTTAGAAAACAAGTGTTTTTTTTTGTTTCAAGAAATAAAAAAGTTAATAAATACTTTTAAATGTATAAAACTCATGTTTCAATAAATATATAAAAATAATTGTTGGATTTAAATTTATTACGTGCTTTACATCCAAAAATATGATATCCTGGCTATGACCACAATTGGAATAGTTTTTGATTGAAAAAGTTTGACCAAATATCCTTATTGAGACCACAACATATTGTTTCCTTAAAATCAGGATATGTTTATTAATATTTAGTTTACTATAAAGAAGAGATAGTTTTATAGTAGTCGGTTTAGTTCTTTTAGCTGGATGACTAATTGGGAAACATTTCTAATAATAGCTTTCGCCAATCGCAGTGAAGGAATTTACTTCCTGAAAAGTGATTCACGCTGCTCGCCTGCTAACCAAACAAACATGTTGTGCCATTAGTGAACGAAATTTGGACTTTAAGTTCGGAAGGTCACTCGACAAACATTTCGCGGTCCTTGCATGTTTGTGTTGACAGGTGAAACACGACACGTGACGAATGTCAACGAGCATACGAAAAAAAAGTGTCAAAGTTCGTGACGTCACTCACAAAAACCCCAGACTAACACTGATGCCATCGGCCGGACGTATGAGTTAAGTGGACAATAAAAAAAATATAAAAAGAGGCAAGATGGCGCCCGTCATAGAGATGTGTACCTGTTGTTTGCGATTTAAATTAAGTCCAGAAGAATTAGAACAACGTATGAAAAGTCAAGAAATCGATAAACTCATAGAAAAAGACAAGTATATTTTCAGGAGACAAGTGAAACTTTTGTTACTCGGCGCGGGTGAAAGCGGTAAATCTACATTCTTAAAGCAAATGAGGATAATACACGGTGTCAAGTTCGAACCTGAATTAGTGAAAGAATATCAACATGTGATCTACCAAAACATTGTGCGGGGTATGAAAGTGTTAGCGGACGCCAGGGACAAGTTGGGTATTCCTTGGGAAAATTCAAAGAACTGTTTATACAGTGATCAGATTCTCCAGTTTGACAATAATATGATGTTGGATGGAAGACTTTTCTTGCTTTACGCCCCTTCTCTGTACAATTTATGGAAAGACTCTGGTATCAAGAAGGCGTACGAAAGGCGAAGAGAGTTTCAACTGGTATTATTTTATTTATATTTTTTTTGTTATTAATTTAATAAGTGGTGACCTAGTTTCTACCAGTGAAAGATTTAAAAAAATATGTTTTGAAATGATTCAGATCATTTTGTTTAGGTTATGTAGCAGGTTTTTTTTAAAGGGTTCAACTTTGAACCTGATGATTCATTAGCGAATAACTCTCCTTTTGTTCGAGGGTGACTTAACCAGCTCACGTCAGCTGAGGAATTTTGTTATTGGTGTTAGCTCAATAAATGCATGTTTTAAACTGGCTTCACATTTACTTTGTTAAAATATAATAAAATTCGGAACCATTTGGTGATAATATGCTTTGTTTGAATGTCAGAAACATATTTTATTTGTTATATAATGCTACAATAATGAATTATCATTAACAATCAGTTAATTTTTTATTTTTTTATTTAACTTTATTTAACTTGCACTTTTTGAACCGACTGACTTTATCAGCACACAATTTATTAATTAACTTAAATATATAGAACAGACACAACCGCAAGTCCCCCGACTTTTAATTCATCAGTGCTGTCAAAGGGTGAACCCACATTTCACTAATGAAAATATTTTTTGGCCATGCCGGGAATCGATCCTGGGACTCTTATAGCTCAATAGACAAACATGCTACCAACCGAGCTAAGATGTCAAACTTTAAGTTAATTGTTTGTTGGTTTTCTAATATCATACAGTTAATAATGCACTAATCAACATCACACAATTTG
The DNA here is from genome assembly GCA_902151455.1 of Timema bartmani. Classification (NCBI taxonomy): domain Eukaryota; kingdom Metazoa; phylum Arthropoda; class Insecta; order Phasmatodea; family Timematidae; genus Timema; species Timema bartmani. The sequence continues at coordinate 36,594 of CABFWB010002725.1, read as the reverse complement.
GTATTTTGCCGCTTAATATTAAGTTAAAATGTATCTTCGCACCACAAAACTCGGACAACCTACATAATATTCGTAAATTAATTTGAATCTATTTTTTTAATGTAATCTAATGAACTAACACAAAGGCAACTTTTCACACATTGGTAATCCTGTAAAAAAAAAACCTGAACGAAATAATCTCAAAGTGGAGTCAACAGTATTTTTGTGCACAATATCTAGTTTATATTTATCATAATTATTGACTATCCCAAACTAACAAAACCTAACCTTCCATGCATCAACAATTAAAAGTTTCTGTTAAGTTGGGGACCTCAAGACACGATATGTGGGTTCAAACTCGGCAATAAAAATCCGTAGCACAACTTACTTTGGAGGGGAAGTAAAGCCGTCGGTCCCATGTTGATTATGTTATGGAAATACCTTTCCTGGCAACATTGGTAGGCTTTTTCACTCTCGCTCATAGAAATTCTCCTGTGCTCCTAATATCAGTTGGTTAAGAAAGTGCACGTTAAATACCTCAAATAAATGAATTTTTTTAAATTGAATCCACGCGAGTAATATTTCCTTAAAATCGTCAGCCGATTGTGATGCGGCTTGGCATTAGACTTGTGGAGTCAATTGTGACCCTCGGGAACTTTTAATTTGGATACCCCTGGTTTAAGCCAAAGAATGCAGCGGGACCAAGATAATAAAATAGGAATCAAATATGACCAAGGAACAAGATGTTGCAAAGTCAAATTAATTATTTTAGTGCAATCAAGATAATTAATTACTTGTGAAAAAAATTAGTAAATTACCTAGGCCTTATCTTAATATTGATATGTCCATATTCTTGCTGTGTCGATTCTTAATAATAATAATAATAATCCGGTTTTGTGATGTTAAGTAACAAAACATGTTTCTACCATTCAAACGAAGCATACCATATTAATTATTTATTTAGCACCGTTTCCTACTACTTGTTTAAATTGTATGTATATGGAAGCCTACTAATTATGCAAATGAGCTAAAGAGGAGAAGGGTTGGATTTTAAGATGAAGTGTACCCACATTTATAGGGAGGGAGAGTGATAAACCATTTAGGAAAAAATACCCTCATTACACTTGACCGGGATTCAAATCCCAATATTCCCATAATTGAAAGTCAAGTCTATTGTGAGAGTAGCACGTTAGACCACAGGACCACCAAAGCGGGTTTTGTAATTTTGTTTGATAAATTTATTTAAATATAAATTCACACTGTTGATGAAGCTTCCCATGAAGTCATTATCTGTAAAACATTTTATTAGTTTTTTTAAAATCTATCAAAAAATGGGTCGGAATAATTAAATGGAGATTTATTTTCAGTGTGTTTGAAGCAAAAAAAAAAATCGATGCCTGGGATAGCCACTCAGTTCCATTAATTGAAGCATTTAACTGTGCAGTAAATTTGTTTATTACTAATTAATATATTATAATTAGCACCGCGTCTTACTACCCATTCAGGTTATACGCATTTACGCTAATGTGTAATGGTAGGGTGATTGTGAAATGAAATGGAGGACCTACAGTTTAACATGGGATTCGAACCACGGTGGAGGCCTGGCATTCCTCACATTCACAAGTTGTGATTAATACATGTCTTGTCAGCGGTGAAGAAAGGGTTTGTCAATCAAATTAAACCTGTGCAATAATTAATATGCTTTAGCCATTTACAAAGGAGTTGGCGTTGGACAGTAATAATATAGAGGAGTCAGAGTCGAAGGTTTGGTGAATCGACTCCATAGTCTTGCTTATAGCCCGAATAGGTGAGACACCGTGACATTTTGTTAATAATGTGATATTAGGCCAACCATTGACATTTTGTTTTGTTTCAGAGTGACTCTGTCCAGTATTTCCTCGACAACTTGGAAAGGATAGCAAGATCTGTGAGTAGTCAAATATGTTGTGATAGCTATCTTGTTTTATCATCTCATATAATTTGAAACTTAATTTTCATGTAAAGAGAAAATATTCATTCCTATAAACTTTTCTAAGGTGTTTAAGGAGGGCTACTAGTGCTTAGAACAGTGAATCCCAACCCCCTTTTTTTTAAATTTTGTTTGGAGGAGCCCTTAAAATATTTCTTAAAATCCCGTTGAACCCCTATCTATCTGACACATGTAGGTTTTGACAGGAGCAAAATACAAAATGTACGTGTAAACCAGTAGGGTTTATAAATAAAAATTATCACATATACTTTTGAATAAAATATTTCAAGAGTATTTATTGCCTATTACTATTTAAAGTCCTTTATTACTTGAACTTGGCATAACATTATTACCAGGGTGACCTAGCGGTCTAGGGGTAAGGTGTCAGACTTCTGTGCTGGGAGTCCGGGGTTCAATCCTCGGTCCCGGCACAGATTTATCTGATTGCCAAACCCTTCCTTCACCTCTAACAAGACGTGTATTGATCACAACTTGTGAATGTGTGGAATGCCAGGCCTCCACCGTGGTTCGGATCCCACGTTAAACTGTAGGTCCTCCATTTCATCTCACAATCACCCTATCATTATACATTAGCGTAAGTGCGAATAACCCGAATGGGTTGTAGAATGCGGTGCTAATAATAATAATAACATTTTTACCAGCACGCTTCTTTTCTTCAAACATACGAGCTATCTTTTCAAACATATTTCCAGCCACTTTAATGGCCATATGGTCTAATATGCTATTCTCGCAATAGACTACAAGTACTGGTCATGACGAGGATATCGTGGTTTGATCCCTACTGGGTGTACTGAGAGTGGTTTTTCCCTAACACCTTATCTCGCATCTAGAAAAGTTAATGTTATTTTTTTTTTAGGACTACGTTCCTTCCCATCAAGACATTCTCCACGCCCGCAAAGCGACTAAAGGTATCTCCGAGTTTGTGATCCCCATCAACAACATACCCTTCAGGTTCGTGGATGTGGGTGGTCAAAGGTCGCAGCGCCAGAAGTGGTTCCAGTGCTTCGACTCTGTCACCTCCATCATCTTCCTAGTCTCGTCTTCGGAGTTTGACCAAGTTTTGCTGGAAGACAGGTAAAGAGGTTTTTATGGACAGTTTTTTTTTTATTTCACAAAATGGTTTACATGTACACGTACATACATACCTAATTATGCCATTCCCTTATGCGGTAGGCAAGAAACTGCATATAGCTATAAAAAAAAAACCACCTCCGTACTTAATCTATCCTCACTAACTTTCTCCACACTTCCCTATCCTTGCATATTCCCTTCTCTTCAACAACATTCATACACCAAGTAATACATGCTCTTTTATTCTTAAAACTCTTAATGTTTCTCTTTTTCACACATTCGTCTACAACATTTAAACACGTCTTACATGGTCTACCCCTTCCTTTTGATCCACACACTCTACCTTCATATATTTGCTTCGTCACTTGATCCACACTCATCCTCTCAAACATGCCCAAACCAACGTAAGACGATTCTTTCACATTGACCTGTTGGATTCCCTTTCAAACCTCACTCTTTCAGCTCCCATTCATTACTGACTCTGTCCACACGAGTCCCCACGTTTTGGATTAATATGTTTTCAAAAATGTTGCTAGCTGTTACGAGAAGAAACTGGATTAGGAACAAAGTTGCTCGAGAGATAGTTGGTCTACAGGGGAAGGAGTACATGAGATAGTAGAGGAAGCAAGACTGAGATGGTATGGTCATGTAATGAGGATGTTGGAGTACATGAGATAGTAGAGGAAGCAAGACTGAGATGGTATGGACATGTAATGAGGATGGAAAGAAGACCTTGGAATATATGGGAGGGGCAGATAATAGCAAGTCTTCAAATGAGAGAAGAATGGACAAGAATAAGAATGGTCGATGATGATGTCTTTAGGTGAGTAAGCTGTCATTAGATCTTGAATTATTTCCGTGGTGTTTCTCATTTCAGGCGAACCAACAGGCTAGAAGAATCTCAAAACATTTTCGACACAATCGTCAACAACCTGGTGTTCCGGGGCGTGTCCATCATCTTATTCCTCAACAAAACTGACCTGTTGGAGGAGAAGCTCAACTCGAAGAAATCGGACATTCGATTGTATTTCCCAGAGTACTCGGGGGACCCCCACAGTCTAAGCGCTGTCCAAGAGTTTATACTAGCCATGTTTGTCGCGGTGAAACGCGACCGGCGGAAACCGCTGTTCCACCATTTCACCACGGCAGTCGACACCGAGAATATTAAGGTCGTCTTCAACGCCGTTAAAGACACAATTCTTCATAGGAATCTCGAGTCTCTGATGCTTCAGTGATCCTAATAGGTCTGACTTAGCAGCTATTATCTTGTACCAAATATAGGTCTCGCCACTGTTCTTTGCACCAAGTAACTCGCTTCCGTCTTCACTGAGAGATGCATTATAAATGTGTTGTTACTGATAACTTGTTGAAAATTATACATGTGCCATTTCTAATCCAGCAACGTATTAACTGTCTGTGAAAAGCAATAGGTTACTCATGAGTTACAAAAAATAGTAAATATATAATATACAGGGATCTGCAATATCGAGACCCTTCCCCTACGAGTCTAGTTCAAGCTAGCTACCAATTATTGAGTCTTGTATAATCCGAGTTTAATAAATATATGATATTAAAATTAGAGTTGTACTAACCTATTTGTGTTATTCCAACTTAAACAAAGATATTTTTCTCATATCCACATTCATTTAAAAAAACTAGCTCACTCATTTGCTAAACTTAACGTTTCACTGGCCAGATGTCTACGCTCTACCATATTTGCCAGGTTACCCCTCCTTCCCTCCCTCATGCCCATTTTACAAATGACATCCAGACAAGTAAAGAAAAAAACTAAACTATTGGGTGATCTGTCACCTGAAACACAATATAGCAACAATAAATAAACCTCACAATACAACTCATCATTATCTGTTTCCAGCCTGTGGCCGGATCAGTTTAGTAAAATGCTTCCATCTCCCTATCCCTATGTTCTTTCACCGTTCTTCTCCTCTCACTAGCACACTTTCTATTATCTGCTCCTATCTATTTCTTGGTCACCTTTGTGGTGTTTCCCTACATACTACATCTCTATAATTATCTTTGGTATTATCACCTTTTCCATCCTCATTACATGTCCATGCCATCTCAGTCTTGCTTCCTCTACTATCTCATGTACTCCCAACATCCTCATTTCATGACCATACCATCTAAGTCTTGCTTCCTCTACTATCTCATGTACTCCAACATCCTCATTACATGTCCATACCATCTCAGTCTTGCTTCCTCTACTATCTCATGTACTCCAACATCCTCATTACATGACCATACCATCTCAGTCTTGCTTCCTCTACTATCTCATGTACTCCAACATCCTCATTACATGTCCATACCATCTCAATCTTGCTTCCTCTACTATCTCATGTATTATCACTCATTCCCGAATAACCTTATTCCTAATCGTGTTCCTCTTTGTGACAGCTAACATGCTCTCCCCTTTCCTATTCTCTCGTACATTCACTGACCATATATCTGCTGCACATGTGACTGAGAGTACAAAGTACGTCCAATAAAACACTTCCTTACACTTCAAGGGCACTTCGCTTCTCCATAGCAGGCCTCTTACACAACAACTATCTATTAGAAGCTCAACTCAAGCTTGCAGATCCTTGGTGATGGGAACGAATTAGTGTCTTGAGCGTGCCTTTTTTAATGAGTTTTTCTACAGTAAGAACGTGTTAAGAAGGACATTTTAAAACATACAAACAAATATATTTTTAAAGTCAACATCAATGACATTTTACTAGATTATTAGTGTTATTTTATGCTTACTTATTCTGTGGTATTAGGAACTCAAAAATTAATTGCTGCACATACAAGATTACACCGGCTATCCCTATCTTGAGCTAGTTCTATCCAGTCCACTTCATTATACCCTATCCCTATCTTGACCTAGTTCTATCCAGTCCACTTCATTACACCCTATCCCTATGAGCTAGTTCTATTCAGTCCACCTCACTACACCCTATCCCTATCTTGAGCTAGTTCTATCCAGTCCACCTCATTACACCCTATCCCTATCTTGAGCTAGTTCTATCCAGTCCACCTCATTACACCCTATC